>JALPQI010009391.1:0-15219 GCA_025490895.1 Thaumatotibia leucotreta
GGATATCTTGGGATGAGAGGCCCAGCACCGGACTGGCTCAAGTCTTATCTGAATAACCGACAGCAATGTGTAGAAATAAGGAGTTTAGTAAACTCGATCATAGTCCATCACAGGTCTTTGTACATGAAAATCAGCCAAGGAGTACCCTGGAGGTAGTGTCCTGGGACCGCAAGACTAAACTATAGGTACTTAGAGACATTATTACATTAGGGGTTTGTATACCGAGGGCGAGTAAAAAACAATGTAAAAAAAACCTAAATAATTGCATTGTTTCATAATCAGGCACTTTCAGAACACAAATTTGGCCTTAAAAAAAATAAAAATTATTTATTTCAGATTCAACATCCATAGAATGATAGTACTTATGACTTATCACTACACAAACTTAAGATCTATTGTTAGTAATACCTATACCTATACTTATAATCTATTATTTTATTATTTTACTAGCCCAGTTACAACTTCCACCCAATATTTGACCCTTAACACCAATTTACCCTTAACCTTGAGTTCCCTTAAATTGATTGTTTTAATATTTTATCGTACCAAGACCGCCAAGCTGAAATGGGGCTTGGCCGGCCATGTCAGCCGCATGCACCCAAATAGATGGGCTAAAATAGCCACGGAATGGGTGCCACAAGACAGGCGAGCAGCTGGCAGGGGGGAGGCCTTTGCCCTGCATTGGGACACTACGGCTTTAATAATAAAAAATAAAAATAATAAATAAATAAATATCTCGGGACATCTTACACAAATCAACCTAGTCCCACGGTAAGCCCAATTAAGGCTTGTGATGTGTGTACCAAGCGACGATATATGTAATAGATAGATACTTAAATACATTAATAATACAACAATTTACAATGTAACAATTTGTCAGCGTGCTTTAAATTGTATACCTATACAAAAATGCTAATTTCTAGTACTAACGGCCAGCTATGCTGCGGACAGACCGACAGACAGACAGACGGACATACGGATGCACACGTGTCGCACACGAATCCGGTGTGATTTGGCCCATACATTTAAACCGAACATAGATACAGCGAAACAACACTTCGACTAACCCCAGTCAAACCGTATTCCCACAAAGCCGCAGGCTACCCGCAGGAATTCTAGCCTAGTCTCATACATACATACATACATACAAAACAGCCATACATACATGCACGGGCAAAGAACCCGCCTCGTAAATCAACGCGCCGAGCCTTGACTTTGAACCTGGACCGTCGCGCATGAAAGTGGTAAGAATAACGCTTACTCTCGGCTAGTAATGTCAAAACTCTATAGTATAAATATTAGATGTTCGTCTCTTCGGTTGAGGGCTACTATAGTTTATTGTCTCCATTATTTTAAATCCAGTATAATCTATGTTTATGTGGATTACTTAGGATAATAGATACCTATATAAGCAATAATTATTTCATGCAAGCCGTGTTTGCCTGTAATTGGGCGAATACTCAAGAAATACTATTTCATAATTTGTTACTTATTATAAGTGTTTTTGTATTACACCTGTTGGCAAACCTAAATAAATAAATAAAGATATCATATACCAAAGAAAAACGACCAAGATCACCTGATGCCTGCACCCCTCGGCCACTAGGTCTAGAAGACCGAGTGGCCGAGGGGTGCAGGCATCAGCCGCGAAAGCTGAGCACGTGGGTTCGATCCCCACCTCGGACGTCAGGTGATCTTGGTCGTTTTTCTTTGGTATATGACATCTAATATTTATAATTTATATAATTTTAAGTAGTGTGACTACTGGGGAAAAATTAAAAGTACAAATCAAAATATTTAGTTACCTAATAAATAATTTGATTTGTGTTTTCACAATACGTTCAACTCTATAGTAATTTGACATTAGTTTTCAGCGTCAAGCTGTGTGGTGACGGCAGCAAGAATAAATTTGTCACCACCCCAACTCTTCTCGCGGGTGTCGTAAGAGTCGATTAAGTAATTGAAGTGTCACTGAACATCCTTTGATTTGATTGATGATGGGCAGCAGCGTCATCATAGTGGACACAATACTGGCATCGCCAACCCGCTTGCCAAGCGTGTCGATTATTGGTATTTAATTTACCTCCTAATGCGTGTATACGCATAGTTAATAGGAGAGGCCTGCGTCCAGCAGTGGACTAAGATAGGCTGATGATGATTCAGCTTCATCATAGTGGACACAATAGGTACTGTGATCTCCAATCCGCTTGGTAAGCGTGGGGATTACGAGTATTAACTTCCTAATGCGTCCATACGAGTAGTTTATAGGAGAGCCTAATGTCCACTGCTGGACTGATAATATATAGACTGATGATGAGATGTTGTGATGGAAACTGTAGCATGTACCTATAGTTACAATCCATTAAAAATAAGCCCACAATTTTGTATGCTTTGCGGCCCAACGTGATGATGCTTTATCATTAATATTGTACGACCTGGGGATTACCATGACGTACTAAGGCGGTTCAGTTTAGGTTGAGAGAAAGGGACACGGCTAAACGAGCCGTATACCACTGTCCCTTTCCTAAACTGAATAGCATTAGTACGTCATGGTAACCTCCCAGTGGCGTTCAGAATTGCATGGACAATTTATGAATGAATTCATTCATAAACTGTCCATGCAATTTTGATCCTCACTATACCTCAGTATATTTAATTTTAACCTGTGTTGAACAAATAAGTGACTTTGATGGGATGAAATAATGTTGCTTCCTTTTTAAACTTTGTTCTAAGACTATTTCGTTTTATTCCTGACGCCATTTTAGTAGCGACTGTACTCAGTTGGAAGCATTCGCGGAACGAAAGTCGTGAGCAAACCAATTGCCGACTGTACCTATATTTGTGCAGCCCAAAATGATCGTATATTACACGCTGTGTGTACAATTATGTACACTCCAACTCGTATACCGTGTTCAGCTACAGTTTGTTAGTTCGGTATTTTTGTATTTCGCATACACCTCGAAGCGACTTCAGTGGCCTATTTCACCATAATTACAAGTCTGACAATTGTAAAATATCACTGTTACTGGCATCACATGCCTCCATAGGCTACGGCTACCGCTTTCTATCGGATAGTCCATGTGCTTGTTTGCCACCAACATAAAATCATTACTAATAACGTTATCAAATCGTTAATAAACTTTTTTTTATTTTCCAATACCCGTGACAATTGTCGCAAGGTTTAGTACAATTTTCATGAAATCTTGACATGAGGTCCAGCTTATGTCGGAATTTTGCTATAATTGTCGTGTTTTTTGTGACAATTGTAATTTTGCTGCTCAAAAATGTAGTTAATTACTGCTGATTTATTAAAGTTCCTGCACTACATTTTATGTTGCTGGCAAACAAACGCACGGTCCTTCCAATGGTAAGCGGCAACTGTAGCCTTTAGACGCTTGGAGAAACGCTTAATTTACAATTGTATGTAGCACTTGTCAACGTGGTGAAATTGGGGCCAGAAGTCGGTTTGTATTTGATTTGTGTGTTTGAAATACCTTACAACGACACACATTTTTTAGGGTTTCGTAGTAATTAGAAACCCTTAAAACTTCTACTTACTACTACTACTTAACTGTCTAATTTCATTTAATTTAATTTAGTTTCGCCATGTCCTTCTGTCCGTCTCTGTCCGCAGCATAGCTCAGTGGCCGTTAGTAATAGAAATTTGCAATTTGAGATAGAAAAAACTTTTTTTTTCGGGTACCTCCCCCCCTACTAGTAAGGTGGGAATATTTTTTTACTGTAATACTATGGTGTGATAACCGTTGAATAGGTATTTTAAAAATAATAAGGGTCTTTTAAGAAATATTTTTCTAAAGTCAATATTTTCGGACTCCCTTTTTCGTCTAACTTTTGATCCGTGGCTCCAAAAAATATGAAAAAATATGAATAGTGAGCTCATAAAATACTTTAAAATATAACTATCTCGAACATAATCGACCCAGCCGAATAACTACAGAACCTTACACTGAGCATGGACCGACATGCTCTTGGCTGGTTTTTTCATAGAATTTGTAAAATCTATATAAACGTAGGTACTTGTTACTTATGTATTCCCCATGCTAATCCACATTAAGAAAGTCACCCGTATTCAATTTACACCCTGTAAATGGTATAGTTCGAGAAATATAATTTGACAGATTATTATCTTACTTACGACCTTTTGTTTTGCGTTAACACTTACTCGGCAATCAGTAGTCGAGCACTTTTGTATTGTTCATAACGCAAAACAAAAGGTCGTAAGTGAGATAAGAGTCGGTCAAATAATATTTTCCGAACTATACTTGCCTAAATAAAACGAACTTTATCAGCCAATTTACATCGCAGATGAACTGCATGCTATTTTATAATGCTAGGCGTTTACGTTCTTATCAGTCAGCATGACAACAGAGTTTAGTCTGTTGGTAGGGACCCTGCCTACGAGAGGGGGTCCCGGATTCGAATTCCTGTGAGGGCATTTCTTTGTGTTTTATCAAACAATATGTATTCGGCAGTCACTGTTATTTTCTAGTATAGCAGTAGTGGCAGTCATTGTTTTTTTACATACTCGGGTAATAAACAACAACATATTATGTACTAGACAACTTGCGTAAGGGGCCCCGCTTGGAGCCTGATTTTGAAAGGTAGGTAGTTTTATTTGTAATTTTTATTTTTAAGGTTATATAATTATGTACTTTACTATTGTTTTCTGTGTTGTTGGTTTTCCAATAAATCATTTTTTACTAGACAACCGTATCTAATGTAGCCAAATAACGGCACTTACTATAGGATCTTTAGATACATTTTATTTAGATTTTCAGCAATAAAAATACCTATACAAAATAATTCGGCAAGCAATGTAATGCAGCACACTCAAGTTAAACACTCGTTGACAGATAATTTCAAAAGTTGATGTCATAACAATGTTTACAGCCAGATACTGTAGGCAGGCTCATAATTAAGTGTAGTGTGAATCTTCTTAAATTATTACATTAAAGAACCCTTTGCCAGAATTGCCGTTCTCGTGCGCAACTACAACGCACACGCACAAATGCACGCGCACTTGCATTCGAGGTGGCTCAGCCTTAAGCCCTATCGTATGCCGGAACGTAGATCCACGAAGGATAAAACTATTGGAAAAAAAATTATGGCACACATATGATACTATAGGTTTTTTTTTATTAGAAAAGGGCTTACTCATGGGCACAGACTAGCCAAGGGCAGAGACGTGGCCTACGATGAAGTGAGTTTGTCCAGAAGGTGCCTATTCACCCTTGACTTGAAGGTTGACGGGTTATATGATCTCGGAAATATAGACGCCCGCGCCGGCAGGGAATTCCACTCCTTGGCAAGTTGGCAGTACGCATAAGGAAAGAAGACGCAAAGCGCTTTGTACGAACAAATGGAATATCTACCAAGTAAGAGTGGAACCCGGCCGTGCGTCTAGAATTTCGATGGTAAAATGGGGATGGTGGAATAAGCTCATGAAGCTATTGAGCACACTCCCCGAAATGCAATCTGTAGAACACCGACAGACTGGCAACTGTCCACCGATGGGCTAATGGTGAATACCAGCAAGAATGTGTTCTAAAAGTGCGTGATTATATGAAATAATGCAAGTTTTTAGGTTTGTTTACATTTTTTTGGATTCTGCTAACGAATGGTAAGCAATGACGAATGTTTTGTCAGCCTCCGTAGCCTAGTTGGTAGTGTAGTGACGAGGACGTTACTGGTGTATTTATTTATCACAAATATTTGTTCCTTGGTAATGAATGGCTGTCTATGTGTTTAAGTATCTATATGTGTCTATTTATCACTACATACTTAGTATAAAATAAAGTCACTTTTTCTGTCACTATGTCCCTTTGTACGCTTAAATCTTTAAAACTACGCAACGGATTTTGATGATTTTTTTTTAATAGATAGAGTAATTCAAGATGAAGGTTTTTATGTAGGTATAATAGTACCAGTGCGAAGCCGGGGCGGGTCGCTAGTTATATATATATTATATCGTCACACCTGGTACCCACATCACAAGTCTTAATTGAGCTTACCGTGGGGCTAGGTCGATTTGTGTTGTCCAAAGTCCCAAGATATTTATTTATTTAAACATTACATTCAGTGTTCGTGATTTGTCATTAAACTTTCACTAATACAGTGATATAAATACTTCTTAATTTACAACGATTTGATTAATCACAACATTTTGGTGCCATTAGGTCGCTTTCACACTAATAAAGTCCAAAATGAAAAAAAACCTGCACATTGATTCGAAGAATCACAAACATAATATCTGCGTGTAAAAAACGAATTAACAATGTCACTGATGCATGATAAACGCGTTTCTGGGAGACAGGAATTTGGGTAGGGTTGTCAACAATCAGTTTGTAACTGAATGAATCATTATCCTCGCGGTAACCGAAGAAAATATTAGCGATGTACCGCTAATATTTTCTTCGGTTACCGCGAGGATTACACATGAAATAAAACGATGAAAACGGATAAACTCGCGTACCTATATTAATTAAGTTTAACTTCATCCCGACGTTTCGAACACTTTATAAGGATCGTGGTCTGCGGGCGACTGACAATGGAGAAAATTTGACAGATCTACCTCCATTAAAATAAGAAAAATAAGTACAAAACTACCCACAAAGAAAATTATACTAAACCACAGACAATACATTTTAAGTGTATAATAAATTTGCAAATTAAGCGAGTAATTATTGACATGTATTTTCAGGTATCCTTCCTTATCCGGAGCACTCTTGGCAAAGTCCGACGTATACTGCGAGCCTGCGCCCTGCTACGTGCCCGTGTTCCCAGAAATTTCATTAAGTGATGAATTTAATAAAACCTGAATCTCATAAACGGGGCCAGTTAACACGAAGGATACCTAAACTATTTAAAAAACACATTTTATTATTTACACTGCATTTTATTTCGCACCTTGGTATTAATCGTTTATTGTAAGTGTAAATATTATTGTGTTTTTGTTAATACTTGTGCGTACCGTGGGACTAGGCCGATTTGTGTGAGATATCCTAATTATTTGTAGTTTTGATTTGCCTACTTTTGAAATGTAATTGTGATAGTTTCCATTACCCAAAGGTTGTCTGGAAGAGATCGCTTATTAGCGATAAGACCGCCTGTTGTCTACCACTGTTTTAGGTTTTTTTTCTTTTGTCTGTAGTTTTATTTGTTTATTTTCTGGTGAACAATAAAGAGTATTTATTTATTTATTTATTTATTTGTTTATTAAAATAAAAACTCGCTAATCGTGCCAGCCCTGACCGCTTGGTCCTCATGTTTTTTTGCTTACGGTACTTTAATGAATATCGGTTATCTGTAATTGTTGCCATGCCGTGTTTAGTCTTAAAATATGACGAAGGAGGAGAGGATACGGGGGCTCTACCGTGCACTCCGAAGTTCGCAAACGGGGATTTATCTCTGTCGCTCTAATGACGTCTTCGTTGGTGTGACAGAGACAAATCGCTGAAATTCGAACTTCAGAGATTACTGTAGGCCAACTGATTACTGATTAGAGACGAAATGTTTAGTAAAGGCTGGCCATGGCGAGCTCCATTCAGGATGTAGCAAAAATAGTTGTGAGTACGAGTTTTTTTTCGGGATAAATATTTTGTAGTGAAGTCTCTTGAATCCGAAAAAAAAACAGCCAAGAGCATGTCGGGCCGTGCTCAGTATAGCGTTCTGTAGTGATTCGGAATCGGCTGGGCTGATTATGTTGGAAATAGTTTATTTTAAAGTTTGCTATAATCAGACTATTCGTGATTTTTTTTGTATTTTTTGGACCCATGGATCAAAAGTTAGAGGGTTGTTTATATCATTCGTCATTAAAAAACAAAAAAAAGTAAACCATTTTTTATCCAAACCTATACTTTTTGAATACCTACAATCTTCGTTTTCTCACCAACTTAATACCTGTAAACCTTGAGTTCACATACATTTTTAGTTAAAATTATTAATATATATTAGTATTGACGTTAAAATATATCAGCGAAAGTATTTTACGACATATGCATGATCATAGACGTCAAATGCTAAGGAAATTCAGCCCTTTACTCGTATTACTTTTTTTTTGTTTCTACTGACTAACGGTATACCTACAGACAGCAGCAGCAAACTTTACTGTACTTTTTAAAGGCCTACATTAGCGATGTCCATCATAAAGCACATCACGCTTTCAACACGTGTTTTAAAGTGAACTGAGGCTAATTGCTGCAGTGGCAAATATGTCACCTTGCTGCACACGTGGCTATTAGGGACATTAATAAACGTTATAATTAATTATCCCGTGGATAAGACAAAGTAGAACTATGGGTGCAACTCATTCCTGACGATGATATTGCGAATGTATACAGTAAAGCAAAGTACCTACGGATGCCCTACCGCGAACCATGAACGAAGTGCCTCCCTGTCACACTTACATACGAATACACAAGTGAGAGAGAGAAGGAGTACTTCGTTCTTGGTTCATGGTAGCGTCTAATGCTGTCTAAGAATGTGTGGAGACGCTTTTCGGCAAATTGACTTGGTCTCACGGTAAGCTCAATTAAGGCTTGTAATAGGGTACCAAGCGACGAAATACATGTATAATAGATATATACCACATAGATTAATTAAATACATAGACAGCCACGTCCAAGAAACAAGTATTTGTGATAAATAAATACAGAAATAATGGCCTCGCCGGTATTCGAACCGGGAACGTCCAGCTCCGTAGGCAGGGTCACTACCAACAGTACCAAGTAGGCTACTGAGGCTGACAAATATCTTTTTGTTTTGTTGATTGATTGTTATTGATGACATGTTACATAGCAGAAGATAAAATAATACAAGCTTGTATTAAATGTAAATTTATTGATTTCACTTTATTCAAGAAAATTCAAAGTTTTGGAGCTCCATTCCATGATTATTTATTTTTATGTAATATGTTATTGATTAACACTTTGTTTACAAATTACAGCCACATTTAGGACTAACACTAAAAAAAATATTTACTTAGCTTAATAATTTTATGAAGAAAATACATTATTTATTGAGTATACCGCTTTTACACTATTCAAATAAGACTTACGATTAAACAATATAACATTAACTAAATATCAAAATTCTATACATTGATTCAAATATTTGTTTTAATGATCACACTAAATTCAATACATATAAACGCAACAGCATTTAAAATTACCACTGCTCATAATGATTATATACACCTATGCTTTAGAGTTGATACAAAATGCATAATAGGACTTGTAAGCTCAGAAGGCACAAGTCGCTTTGAATGTAAAATGTATTCAGTATCATGCGCATGCACCTGTGACATAATCAGCATAATTATCACAAATTTCCACAGTTAATTTCTTCCAATGTTCACTACCATCAAACTCCCAATTCATGTATTTTTTCCGGAAAAAATCATTGAATCGGGTTCATTGACACTCGTGATAAAAAGACAGAAAAATTATAATACACTTGCTAGAATCAAAAAAGCATTAGTTTTTGACACAAGTCTGTTATCGTTTGTAGAATATAAAATCCTACTGTCGGGCACCAATAGGATTTTGGAAAGGAAAAGGAAGAAGGAGCACAAATCGATAGAAGCCTTGTGTCAGAACAAATCAACGAAATAGATAAACAATTAAAAATCAACAAATTTACAACATTTTAAATGTGTTTTAAAAGGTTGCATGCAAAATTTATTGATCGGGATCGCTTTTAAAACATTATCAAAGAGTTGTAAAGGAAAAAGAAGATGGTATAGATAGTTGAGGTCTGAGTCCAGCAAGTGTATAATGAAATAAAGAATAAAGAAAAAGAGCAAGCAGAAATTGAAAAAACTTTACAAGAGACCGACCATGCCATACCTAAGAACGAAGGAAGAAATTAAAGTGTACTTGATGGTAAAATTAATTACTTAGTTAATAAGATCTAACAGTTCTATGAGTACATTAAACATTAAATAAATTCAGCACTGGAGACGATCAACGTTTCGAGCTTCATAAAATTAACACAGTATAATCTATCTCGTACAAGTCGTGAAACATTTGATGTTCCAGACGTAAATGGCTTATAACTAAATATCTCTGAATCTACTGAGGTCCACCGTTGGGATGGCCGGGCTATCGCAAGGAACCGGCTCGTTTCTGAAAAAAAAAATGTTGTGTGAATAAAGTAAGAAGTTCCTACTCTTGAGAAAGTCAGTAGCGACAAAACTCAAATGAACACCAAGCAAGCAATCGACTCCTCGATCGTTATAAACTTACACAAAAGTTGTAAAATGAAAATAATATATGAACTGGTTCTCAGAGATTAGGACTTTACTGAACAAAAGTACCTGATCTATACAAATTAATTGTGTTTTTTTTCAAACATGCAATGACATGTTGTTATGCCCCTAATAATAGGCTGCGAAGTGTTACATTTCAAGTGAGGCTACGAGAAGAGGGCGTTAGTGGAATGTTATACAACAGGCCTAGGTCTGCAAAATCCTCTCATTTCATTTCGATTTTACATAAATTGTGCCGCAAGCGTCATCTCATTAAGCCATTAAAGAAAAAAAACTATAAGGGCCGATACACTCGAGCTCCAATGTATCCCATCCCATTCGTCCCGGCCTCTGTAGTAATATACTTAATATTATAATATAACTTACCCAGGTAAATCTGCCCTTAAGAAAGCACTTGGAGGCTGCGAAACGAGCTCGATTCCATCTTTATTGTCACAGATGATTCTGGATAAGGTAACCTTCTTTATTTCAGCTAGCTGACCTGAAAACATTAAGCTTTCATGTACCTAACTGTATATCTAAACCTATATGATATAAATATATGACACGCTGCTATGATTTTAAAAGTACCTTTGTGTAGAGTTACCTACCGAGAGCATAGAATAGCATAGGTAGGTAAATAGTTGTATTGTGTTTACAACCTCACAAACGACATTTTTTTCTGGACTCTTCCACTGTCGTCATTTGACTAATAGTAAGGTCCACCTTCTTGAGAGTGTAGTTTTAGTAACTTTTCTTTTTTTCTGTTATTGTCATGGTTACGGTCACCTTAGTCCCGCTGGTTTTACGCAAAATTTTTCTACTCAAACTATAAAAACATGCTTTTTTTCTTGTGTTAATATTATAAGTCCTTTCTTTAATGGGTCACCTACAAACATGGACTACATACATGTTTGCATAGTTTAAGTAGCATAATTTTGCATAAAACCAGCGTGACTCAGGTGAATCAGTGTATCATGGGAATATTAGACAGAAAAAAAGTTATTTCACCTTTCTGCTATGTTTCTTTAAATCCAGCGGTCAATCTTTTGACTGGTGCACTAAACTTCCTTTTTATTTAAAGTCGATATACACAAGTAAAGAACTTATCTATTGATCAAATCGGTAGAATTTTTAACTAGGAGGAGCATGTCCTTTAATATTTACTAGGACTAAAAACACCAGGGTTGACATCAGGCCCATACTCATAGAAGTACTGGTCAACGATAATGTTGGCGAAGGGGGCTCCGATGACGCTACTATCGACACGCTCCTCCAACAAGCCCCCAATCCAGAGGCAGAAAGGATCTGCCTACTAATAACATGTCCTCATATACTTACCAGGACTAAAGGCAACAGGGTTCACATCAGGCCCGTGCTCATAGAAGTACCGATCCCCTCTCTTCATCCTCGAGAACTGGTCAGCGATGATGTTGGCGAAGGCGGCTCCGATGACGCCACCATCGACAGTCTCCTCCAACAAGCCCCCAATCCAGAGGCAGAAAGGATCTGTCCACTAATAACATGTCCTCATATACTTACCAGGACTAAAGGCACCAGGGTTGACATCTGGCCCATGCTCATAGAAGTACCGGTCGCCTCTCTTCATCCTCGAGAACTGGTCAGCGATCATGTTGGCGAAGGGGTCTCCGATGACTCCACCATCGACATGCTCCTCCGACAAGCCCCCAATCCAGAGGCAGACAGGTTCTGTCTACTAATAACAAGTTCTCATATACTTACCAAGACTAAAGGCATCAGGGTTCACATCAGGCCCATGCTCATAGAAGTACCGGTCGCCTCTCTTCATCCTGGAGAACTGGTCAGCGATGATGTTGGCGAAGGTGGCTCCGATGACGCCACCATCGACAGGCTCTTCCAACTAACCCCCAATCCAGAGGCAGAAAGGATCTGTCTACTAATAACATGTCCTCATATAGTTACCAGGAGAAAAAGCACCAGGGTTGACATCAGGCCCATGCTCATAGAAGTACCGGTCGCCTCTCTTCATCCGGGAGAACTGGTCAGCGATGATGTTGGCGAAGGTGGCTCCGATGACGCCACCATCGACAGGTTCCTCCAACAAGCCCCCGATCCAGAGGTAAAAAGGATCTGCCTACTAATAACATGTCCTCATATACTTACCAGGACTAAAGGCACCAGGGTTCACATCAGGCCCATGCTCATAGAAGTACCGGTCGCCTCTCTTCATCCGAGAGAACTGGTCAGCGATGATGTTGGCGAAGGTGGCTCCGATGACGCCACCATCGACAGGCTCTTCCAACTAACCCCCAATCCAGAGGCAGAAAGGATCTGTCCACTAATAACATGCCCTCATATACTTACCAGGACTAAAGGCACCAGGGTTCACATCTGGCCCATGCTCATAGAAGTACCGGTCGCCTCTCTTCATCCGGGAGAACTGGTCAGCGATGATGTTGGCGAAGGTGGCTCCGATGACTCCACCATCGACAGGCTCCTCCAATAAGCCCCCGATCCAGAGGTCAATGTCCTCGGGGCTGGTGTAGACGGACGAGAGACGGTTTGCCGCCTGGGAAGAGATATTTGTTTAAGGCCTATTATAATCAGCTCGACGAACCTTGATCCCTATGACAGCTGTCAGTTCCATACATTACTTGTCAAATTGCGACATTGTTGACAGATAATGTATGGAACTGACAGCTGTCATAGGGATCAAGGTTCGTCGAACTCATTATAGTCCTTACTTGCCTTATCTAGTAAACATGTTCTACCCTCAAACTAAAAGTTGCTGCTGTAAACAGCTGTTAACTTGATGTTATAATCAGAGATGGACAAATCTGAGTCATTGTTCGCAATAATGTGGACATGACTCCAAAGTTGATTAAATGAATGATTGACTCATGAACGTTTGTGGAAGGTACGAAGTCAGCATATAAGTATTACAATATTTTATAATTTTATCGATGAAAAATTACACGTGACTCACAAGTATAGTAAGATTCCTTCAATTGACGTAATTTCTATTGGAATTATATTAATGTTGTAACATTTGTTCACAGACTATAGGAATCCGAGTGTTTGTGTTAACAGTAGGCAAGTAGGTATATTCAAGAATATCCATTGTATATTATGACATCTGTTTTAGTTTATATCATTGAAGACCGTTTAATATTTCTACATATTTCAAGTCAAACGTGGTTTGTTTGGTTTGTTTTACACGGCGGTGTCTTTCTTTACTCGTATTCATTGGGTACGCGCCAGTGAGAGCGAGTTGTAAATCCGAATTAAAATGTAAGAGATATTTAATACACACTTAAATGCGCAGTAAACTTACTTATTAAGGAGCCCGTGAGAATAATTTATTTTATTTTAACAGCAGCGGCCGGCTCTATAATTACTACACACCTTACTTACAATTTTAATGTACAACAATATTAATAATTACTTTTTCTTTACTGTGATTGATATTATCACAGATAAAATATAGGGAAGATTCCGTGTATTAAGACATACCTGAACAAACTATTGTCATCCTTTACCATCTCAGTATGTATTCCATAAGGAAAAAGAGACAAACAAGGTAGTTCTACTCGGTCGTGAATTATATCACAGACTCCATTTTCTTAATTTTTCTTGAACAATGCTACCAACCTGACTAGATAAAATGTCATTACTATTAGTGTTGTCCAGTCTTCATCGTATGCTTTTATCGGCAATAATAATATTTTTACCAAATTAGGTAGCGATGAACAGTGCGAATAAACCTTATTTCCTACCCAGAATCACGATCTTCTGCGATCCTTAATATGTCATGATTTCTAAATCTACACTTTAGGATAAAAATAAAATCACAAAATTAATGAAATATTTTCTTTAATTAAAATGTCAAATGTCATAAGAAGTGTTCTGTCTAAAACGTATGCCACTAGTTGGCGCCACTTAGCGGTAAGGTCCCGCTAAGAAACACAATTACCTAGCCTCAAAGAACAACTAACTAGAAGAAGGTCATTTTATTTTTTTACATAATTTTATTAACTTGTACAAATCATTTAAACACGAAACTATAGGCGCTCTGAGAATTTAGACAAGTTTCTGGACCTGACGCCTCAGTGCTGCCGCCCTGATGAACGGCATTTCAGAAAACCCTCATTATAACATGTTTTACGGAACTTATCATCCCTTAAAGCATACCTAACAATTTTCGTATGATGGCTTCTTTATAATTAATCAGTCTACACAAGTATCACATGAGTGTCATTATTAAACTAAACTTACTTTACTTTCTGGTTGACATGACATTGGATGATTACCAAATATGGTGGGTACTACGTCAGAATGTAATCACTTATGGGTACGCCCTTGCCTGAAACAACAGCTTAAAAATGTGCGGAGCATAATTTTGAATACTTTTTAGGGCACCAGTCGTCTGCCTTTTTGATATTTTTGACCCATATTAGCCTTTGTTCAGTGTCCTGTGGAAACCTGTTGGAAATTAAAAACATCGATTCATTTTCTGAGTTGGCTATCAATAGATTTATCGATATCACGATCGATCGCTTAAGTACAACACTATGCAATACAGATATTTGAATCCCACTATTTATAATTACATTACGAATGCAAATACGAATGGTTAATTCACAAAGCTACACACATGTATCCGGCAACAAATATTGAATAAGATTTTCAGTTACTTTTACCTTAATAAGGTTCGAAATTTTAAAATTCAAGTCAAAACTAAATTACCGGTGAAACGTAATGTCTTTATTTTGTTCATTCAGGTAACCCTGGCGGTTTTTTACACCATGGAACCACACAAGTCATCACTTTTATCACATTCCGTGCACTTATCGAACAGAAATATACATGAAAAGCTTTATTTTAATCACTTTTACTATTTGCGGTTTAGGTGCACTAGTATAGCCCAAACAAAGATCGTTGACAGGCATTGCTGGCGTCACCCACAGATA
>JALPQI010009392.1:0-48120 GCA_025490895.1 Thaumatotibia leucotreta
ATACACGTTTTTACCTTATTCCCACGACATAAAGTTGAACAATGCATACTTTTTAACTCGCACCAAATCTTGGACAACCTGTTTGGCGGATGACGTCACCCGAATGGCTCTTATAAAAATTATGTGACTCCAATTGACTCCAAAGAGAAATAAGAAATCTTATAGAGTCGCCTGAGGGCGAGACTATATAAAATAAATATTTAGTAAACGTATTGTGAAAACACAAATCAAATTATTTATTAACTAAATATTTTGATTTGTGTTTTTTTTTTATTTTTTCCCCCTATAGTCACACTACTTAATACTATATAAATTATAAATATTGGATGTACTATATAAATTAGAAAAAACGACCAAAATCACCAACATCGGATCACTCGGACGTTGGTAATCTTGGTCGTTTTTTATTTGGTATATGACATCCAATATTTATAACAAATATTTAGTACTTGATCTAAGAACAAACGAATTATTCTGTAGCAATTATATGTTAGCAATTTGATGGACATGAATTCTATCTCATAAGTCATGATTTATCTATAATGATCAATGACTTCTAAGACACACGCAATAGGCTGGTATTAAATACCTACTAAATATTAAATTTCCTTCGGTTGAGAACCAAAATGTACTATAAAAACTGTCACGACTTTTAGCAATGTCGTATGTCTGTATAAAATCTTAACTAAAATACGATCTTTATTTCAAGTAGGTATTTGTTACTTGTTACTTAGTCGTACCTATTAGTCATGTATGACTTGAGCACTCTACGATATGGACTACTCTGTGACGATTCGAACTGTTACTCTCATTAGATCATCACAACATGTGGTTTTAAAATGGTCCACGTTTTTACACATATCGTAAATAAAATATTATGGTTTGCCGCATGCGAGGTGAAAACTTCGCAAAAAGACAACAGCGCAGCGTAGGAATTTCTTTTTATACAGTTTTCAAACAAGATTTTGTTTTGAAGATTTGTAGGTTGAATCGTTACATCCTTGAAAAAGTTGATACACAGATGATGTTTTGTTTTGTTCGGGATCAGAGCATCGATGTAAAGAATGTAGACCTGTTAGTGTGATTCGAATGTTATTTGTTGTGGTTCGAATTAGAGAGGTTTTCTGTATCAGTAGATATACTCTGACCAAACCAAGCTTTTCTGTAGAAAAAGTCGACAATTACAAAAATGGAGGCACTGTGAGTTAAAATGCTCATGGAAAAAAAAAATCTGCCTTTTTCTGCCGACAAGCCAGAGGATATCACAGTTAGCGGTATAACCGTTTTTTAAATTGGAATATTCATGGCAAATTATTTACTTAATTATAAGATAGGCCACAGATCCACATATAACATGTCAAATGACCAGCGCCAGATACCAGGGCACCATCGCCGCGAGGTGGTGACATTCGCGGGCCGGGGTCAACGCCCGCCATGCTGATTGCCTGGTACACGCGACGGCTGTTATGATATTGATTGTCTTACCACACTTTAGCCGCGGTGCATTTGGCAGCCGGTTGAAAGAGGTTAATTTATAAAAATAATTCAATTTGCTGTCTAGTAGGGATATTTATATTTAACCCCTTATTCACAAAAACTAGAGAATTACAGTATAGGTGCGTTTAAACCAAAAGAACATTCGCTGTTCTAGCGCCCGTTCTACGAAATCAACCAATCACGTTTTGTGTACCGATCGAATTTCGTAGAGTGGGAGATTAGAACAGCGAATGCTCTTTTAGTTTAACCGCACCTTGTTAGCTTATTCATGGTTTGTCCCTTTCTACCAACTGTAAATGTCAAACTAAGAAAATGTTCACCTGTACCAGGAAAAAAGGACACTAACTCTCGTAAACAGATTTTTTTTTTCTTTGTAATTTAATTGACTGTTAATTTCGTACTTAGGTATACCTATCGTCAATAGAAAATAAAAAAAATGTAAACAAACATGGCTGACATTCCATAGCATTTGACGTCTTTGATACATAATTATCGTGAATCGTGAAACACGTTAGCAGATTATATTTTTACGTTAACCAATAAATATCAGTACATAATTTTAACTGAAAATGTATCTGAACTCTAGGCTTGAGGATTATAAAGTTGGCGATAAAACAAAGATTGTGTCCATAATATTTTCTTCGGTTACCGCGAGGATAACTCATGAAATAAAACTATGAAAACGGATAAACTCGCGTATATTAACTAATTTTAACTTCATTCCGACGTTTCGAACACTTTACAGGGTTCGTGGTATTTTTTCAAAATTATTTTAAATTTCCTTATTAATCAAAATTGTATGTTTCGGTTTAATGCATGATGATCTTAAGATGTATTGCAAATGTTTTTTGAAAAGAGTTGTCCCGCTGAGTTTCTTGCCGGTCCCAATTTTGGGATACCTTCCTAACAATACAATCATACAAAGGAAGGAAATACTTCTCAGGCAGTGGCGTAGGGATAGAACCGGCGTAGATTATTTATTTTGTCTCTTGTCTTCATTCTGAAAATATTTGTAATGAATAACTAGCTTAATTTGCAAATTTTGTATGTACATACATCCACCCTTAAAATTTATTGTCTGTGGTTTAGTAATTTTTCTTTGGTGGGTAGTTTTGTACTTATCTTTCTTATTTTGATGGAGGTAGATCTATCAAATTTCCTTCATTGTCAGTCATCCGCAGACCACGAACCCTGTAAAGTGTTCGAAATGTCGGAATGAAGTTAAAATTAGTTAATATACGCGAGTTTATCCGTTTTCATAGTTTTATTTCAAAAGATTGTGTCCTAAAAGCTTGTGATTATGTATATGTAATAATGCAAGTTTGTAGGTTTGTTTACTTTTTTTTGTTTTCTACTCGACGAACGGTACGAGTATAGGTACCATTAACTTATTGAGTTGTTATCATTAATTGGCTCCAAACGATTGTTTGTGCTTCACCCGTGTATAATTTTTATTTTCTCATTTACATATACAATAAACAAGTACCTAGTACCTACCATTCCCTAACAAATGCTTACATGGCCCAACATGGTCATTTATCTTATCGCCCGAAGTACACTAATTGTATAAATTTGAACAAAACTCTGCGTTATGTA
Organism: Thaumatotibia leucotreta; assembly: GCA_025490895.1. Lineage (NCBI taxonomy): Eukaryota > Metazoa > Arthropoda > Insecta > Lepidoptera > Tortricidae > Thaumatotibia > Thaumatotibia leucotreta. The sequence continues at coordinate 3,094 of JALPQI010009392.1, forward strand.
CCTTTGTCGACCCAGTTAAGTGACCACAAATGGGCCTTATGGCAAAGAATATAAGGTCTTATAATAGCCAGGTAATTAAACCCCGGATTTTCTCATTAGTGGCCACTCTCGGTTCGCGGCCACTGAATCACGTATAATTAATTAAATTTGAACTATTTTATTTGATGGAATTTCCCATTGATATCGCACGTAAAAAAACGTCAAATTCAATTAATATTACTTAGTACAGTCTCGTGCATAAATAAATACGTATCAAAAGATATTTTACTTTCGTAAAGAGAGAAAACCCCATTACCTGGCCAAAGCCCAATAGCCGTGTGGTGACGATGGCGGCAGTAAGAATACATTTGTCACCACCCCAACTCTTCCCGTGGGTGTTGTAAGAGTCGACTAAAGGATTCGAAGTGTCACTGACCATTAATTTATTGAAGATTGATGACGGGCATTGGGCACAAACATCATCATTAGTAGATACATTACTGCGATCGCCAATCCGCTCGCCCAGCGTGGCGATTATGGGCATTTACCTCCTAATTCGTTTATACGAATAGTTAATAGGAGAGGCCTACGTCCAGTTGTGGACCGATATAGGCTGATGAGTGTACACCTATTTCCCTAGACTAAGGGCGAATTGTTTTATACTATAAACAAGGTAGTTAGTATGAAGTCTTCTCCTAAGACAGGAAACACTACCACCATTGAGTCAATGTTGATATGACGATGAGGTAATTTACTACGCCGTGATTCAAACTCTTATATACATCTACGTACTCGTATGACGCGAGTGACAACGGATGATGCATTTTCCTTTAGGTACAGTCAAGGAAATTGAATTGTATATCATTTCGTAACTTGTCACAGTGACAATCAAATTGCTTCAAAGCTTTTGTAAAATGTCATCTGTATGCTTTACTTGTTAGTGAATCCGTCATCTAGTTATTGGCCACTTTTCTCCAGTGTAAGACAGCGGGATTGTCACTTCCGTAAAGTTACGTGTGTTTGCAATAACTATTGCGTCCATGTGAACATAGTGAACTGGAATGAACAATACGTATAATGTATCGCAGTCAGTTTTTATCTGACATCTCTACAGATTTATTCCTAAGCTCCATTGATTTGTTACGGTACTCAATTGTTTTTCACCGATTACATGACAAACTATGATATCTTACAAAATAAGGATATGTTATACCGGCTCTAAAACTTGAGTACTCAGATTACGATAATTCTAACAATCGCTCTTAGTACTACCTAGACCAGGGACAAGTGTGTACAGTCAAGGGCAAAAATATATATACACTTTTGCACCTTATTTTTACGGCATAAGATAAAAAAAGTGTATACATATTTATGCCCTTGACTGTACCACTGCCGACTACCCGCAAACCGCATGAGCTGGACCCAAATGTCACCTTATGTTATACACCAAGAAAACCACAAATTAAAATGCAAAAATGCCCTTAACATCACACATGCACATGGACAACGTTAGCACAATTTGCGTGAAAAATCATGTATGATTTACGTCCCGGCCTGAGCATACCCATTCTGATTTCCGAGATCTTTAACTAAACTTTGTCAGTGTTTTTTTTATCTAAACTCTCCTCTCTTTCCAGATTCCAACACAACAAGATATACACATACATCGGCGAGGTGCTCGTCTCCGTCAACCCGTACAAGACACTGGACATCTACAATGCCCAGCAAATGGCCCAATACAGGGGCCGGGAGATGTTCGAAGTGCCGCCGCATGTGTACGCGGTCGCTGATGCCTGCCAGCGTGTGCTGCGGCAGCAGGTTAGTGACACATCTGTAGAGACACCATCAGATATATCGGAGTCAGGGTAATCACAAATATCTCAGCAGCTCTCTGACGATACAGTGCATGTTGAGATGCGAGCTCTGATATTATGTGATTGCGCTTGTACAGGCCTCCTACCGCGAGCTTCGATCTGTCTCTGTCATTCCAACGAAGACGTCATTAGAGTGACAGAGACAAATCCACGATGCGGATTTCGTAGTTCGCCCATACAAGACACTGGACATGTACAATGCCCAGCTTATGGCCCAATACCGGGGCCGGGAGATGTTCGAAGTGCCGCCGCATGTGTACGCGGTAGCTGATGCCTGCCAGCGTGTGTTGCGGCAGCAGGTTAGTGACACATCTGTAGAGTCAACATCAGATATATCGGAGTCAGGGTATCACAAATCTCTGAGCACCCCTCTGACGATACAGTGCATGTTCAGATGCGAGCTCTGATATTATGTGATTGCGCTTGTACAGGCCTCCTACCGCGAGCTTCGATCTGTCTCTGTCATTCCAACGAAGACGTCATTAGAGTGACAGAGACAAATCCACGATGCGGATTTAGTAGCTCGCCCATACAACTGGACATGTACAATGCCCAGCATATGGCCCAATACAGGGGCCGGGAGATGTTCGAAGTGCCGCAGCACGTGTACGCGGTCGCTGATGCCTGCCAGCGTGTGTTGCGGCAGCAGGTTAGTGACACATCTCTAGAGTCAACATCAGATATATCGGAGTCAGGGTACCTATCAGAAATGTCTGAGCCTACCCCTCTGACGATACAAACTTCTAAATTTCGAGAATTTTTGTCTAACCGTGTGGTAAGGACAGAAACAATATTCATCACCAACTCTTCCCGCGGGTATCGTAAGAGTCGACTAAGGATTTAAATGTCGCTGACCTTTCTTTGATAGAAGATTAATGATGGACATCAGCGTCATCAATTCATCATAGTGGACACATTACTGCGATCGCCAATCCGCTTGCCCAGCATTTACCTTCTAATGCATACGTATAGTTAATAGGAGAGGACTACGTCCAGCACTGAGATAGGCTGATGATGATGTATGATGTCTTTGTTACTCCAACGAAGACGTAATTAGAGTGACAGGGTACTCTTATGTCTGTAATTTTTATTAAAACTTAAGTTTACAAGACAATAATAACAAATAATGCTTCATGAGTCGAAAAAAAGCAAAAAAAGGGTACTACGGGTAAGGGTATTTTTGAGCACCCTGGCACGACTGTACATCTTGATATGAAATGGCTAGGATGCATTACATGCCCTTCACGTTAGCATTCTCTAAGGACCTTTAAAGGTCGCCAGGACAAAGCCCCCGTCCTGAAAACCCTTTATGATCATGTAAGCGACGCTAAAGGCTTTACGGCCCTCACGTTTGTTGAGGTCTAAATGCAACATAAAATCATAAAACGAACAATTGAAAGGCTAAAGAGAGGCGTGGCATCGGATTTCGCTAAGCATTTCGTACGGTCGCCATCATCGAAGCGGGAACGGTGCTCAAAATATCTGCAGCCTCACCGTGATCTTCGAAATTCAAGAATTTGTCTCTGTCATTCTAAGGGGCTTATCACACTTGCGATTTACAAGCGATTTGAGCGAAGCGTACGTGCGGCGTGTTCGTCGCGTGCCCGTAACCGATTCGCCGCGAGCGCGTCGCGATTTTGCCGCGATCGCTTGTAAATCGCAAGTGTATAAGGCCCTAATGACGCCTTCGTCGGACTGACTGAGACAAATCCTCGAAATTTGCGTATTTCAAAAATCGCGGTAGGCCTGAACAGCATGCACTCTAATGACATGACAATAGTCGTGGTCAGATATTTGTGAGAACCCTGTCCGCTTCGATATATTTGATGACGGCTATATACAAGGCGCCCATGAGGAAAGGGAAAAAATTTAACAGCACATTCCTAAGGCTAAAAAAGCAAGAAATGTTTTATGAGTTTTGATCGAATCTGCAAAAAAAAATTACACCTTTGTGGATTTTTAGCATTGTTATGTTTCAGAAACATACAATATATACGGTCTTCATCATTACGCGAACATTGGACAATGGTAACCACCATGTGTGTCGCTGCTTTAATAAAGACCCCACATATGGCACGTCTTTCTGTCGTCTTCGACAATGACATCGGTCGCGTCTCCATTGTCTCATAAACGCGCCGCAAGAGCAGTGACGTCGTAAACTGAAGGGCTCTAAAGATTTTACGTCCCTCGCAAGTTTTACAGCCCTTTACAGTTTAACATGCGTGTTGCTTGCAATTTGCGTAATGGGTGCCTGTTATGTGGGAACTGCTGCACCCATTGCAGTTAAGTTCATTTGGAAATAAAAATCCAAGATTATATCTCAATTTTGTTGCAAAAATCTTTCTAAAGGGATCATACCCTATATTCATTAGGATTCCAGGCTATTCCTGCTTGTGCCCATTATTGTTATCATCACCATCACATCAGCTGAAAGACGTTTTCTGCTGAACATAGGCTTCCCCAAAAAATTGCTACAATGGCCGGTCCTGCGCCACCCACATCCAGCGGACTGCTGCGACCAGGTCATCAGTCTTGTTATGTTATATTGTATTGGATTTGCTGAGATTTTGTGATAACATCAAAAACCATGAATTTCAAGCATCAAGCCTGCTACTGCGAACACCGAAGTTCGTGAATTTCGGGGATTTGTCTCTGTCACTCTAATGACGCCTTCCTTGGAGTGACAAGACAAATTCTCGATATTTCGTAGTTCGCGGTGGCGCTAGCTCTATGTTATGACACAAAAGAAGGTGTAATTGGAGCAACAGAGACATGCTTTAGGTTGAAATTACGCTGTAGGCTTCCATCCCAAGATATACCAAGATGTTTATTATGGAAATTATATAATTGTGTTTCGTTCCAGGGTAAAGACACATGTGTGCTCATATCTGGCGAGTCGGGAGCGGGCAAGACAGAGGCCTCCAAATTCATCATGAAGTACATCGCCGCCAACACCACACAGGTCCACAGGGATTATATCGACAGGTATGTCTTTGACAATGTTGTACAATTTAACTCAGTACTTTGTTCTGGAACAATATGAAGGCTATCTGGAATTAAACCAGTTTTTAACCAATCCTGTCACACGCTCACTTCGAAAAATGATGTTTAATAATCAATTGTGACTTATTTCGAAATATGATCTGTTCTTCAAATCTCTATAAAGTTGATAGGACTGTCACTGTATCACAAATTAAACCAAGTGACCGCTGAACTTTTACCTTAAAACTACTTCGAATTCAACGACCTCCCTTTTCTAGAGTAAAGAACGTCCTCATCCAATCCAACTCCATCCTCGAGACCTTCGGCAACGCGAAGACCAACCGCAACGACAACTCGTCCCGCTTCGGCAAATACATGGACATCCACTTCGACTACAAGGGAGACCCTGTTGGAGGTCACATAAGCAACTATCTGCTGGAGAAGAGCAGGGTTGTCGGTCTACAGCCTGGAGAAAGAAACTTCCACGCTTTCTACCAGGTATGTTCCTAGTTCAGAGAACTGCTGCCACTCTCGTTAGGGCAACATGGATTACTTGGGCTACAAGGGTGACCCTGTTGGAACACATCAGCAACTATCTGCTAGAGAAGAGCAGAGTTGTCGGTCTACAGCCTGGAGAAAGAAACTTCCACGCATTCTACTAGGTATGTTCCTAGTCTTGAGAACTCGTACAACTCTCTTTAGGGCAACTTTGATTGCTAGGGTGACCTGGTCGGGAGCATACTAACAACTATCTGCTGCAGACGAGTAGAGCGGAGAGGGGCTGTCCAAACATTCTACTTCGAGGAAACTGCAACTCTCGTTAAGGCAACATGCATATCTTTCACTACCAGGAACAACCTATTGGACCGCATAGCTGACCTTTTGCAGTTGAAGAACTTCTGTGAGTTCTACCAGTTTCCTACCAACTGAGTACTGAACAAATGCTACAACTTTCGCTAGATCAACAGATTACTTCGACTTCAAGAAAGACCCTCTCGGAGGCCAGATCAGCAATTCTTTTCTCCACAATGTAGACATAATCCGAAAATGTATTGTATGTCTGCGTTCTGTTTATCTTCAGACTTCTGCGTAAGATTGAATCAGTCAGTGTCACGTACAAACACCAACACAGTTAGCTGACTATTCTTGAATCTTATTACAATTCGCATAAAGTCTATTCTTAGTCAGTTAGGTAAGGTATGTTGGCGATTATACTATTTTGATTTGTATTGGAAAATATTGCAGACGTTTTTAACTAAAATGGGTTACTACAAGGGACCACTACCCAGGATTTTATTAGAAGAGTAACACCACTTAATATTGTATCTTGTAAGCTTGGATATTTTACAATGTTAAAGTATTGGCCGATCGATTCTTACAATCTTTATCTGTTTATGCAAGTCAGTATAGCAAGCACGTACGTTACAACGATGCAGTACAATTGTCACGACACGTACACAAAATATAAGCCACACAATAGACGCATTAGTCTCACATAATATTTGGATACAACAGGAATAAATATTACAGTAGTGAGTCAGTTCGATAGTGCTATCTCTGATAGCGATAGTCGTAATCTATATCCACTTGCCAGTGTGTTAATATGATAGGAACATGAAAATAATACTTAGCGCGCGCATACGTATTCTGTTTATAATATAGACAGATTTTTAATTAACGGACATGTACAAATTGTACAACGTCAAAGATGCATCTAGACGGGACATTTTCCAATTCAAACGCTGTCTCCTACTGAACAGTAAATAGACCTCTATGAACTTTGATCCTAGAATAGCAATTTCTTTTAACATAGATAAATATCATTATCATTAAAAACTGAAGGATTGTTTTGCTTACATCTTTAGATTTTTGCAGCGATACAACTCTTCGATACGATATTTCGATGTTTCATCGTTAAGGAGCTATAAGCTTGCCTTAATGCTAAAGCGTGAATTGGGAGACTCTTAAGGCCGGGTCACACCAAATGCGTGTGCAGTACGTGCACGTTAGCGTGGTCGTAGCGTTTGCGTTGTAGCTTATGTAAGGGGTCATGTTAGCTGGCATTGGCACACCGCTTGCGTGGCGTGCACGTGCGCGTGACGTGCATGCGATGTGCGATCTACTATGATATCTACATAAACTACAACGAGTACGCCACGCATACGCACACGTGCACGTGATGCTCACGCAATCTGGTCTGGCTCAGTCTTTAAACCCCAGCCTATCACACTCGTGTCCAAACATTCCTTCAGAAAGGAATGCTGCGTCGCACAATTATCGAATTGTCTCGCTGCGTGCTCGAATGTTTACAAACGGCTGGCGCGTGGTTGTGCTCTGTTATGTAAACTACTATGTGTATTGTGTATGTGGCGCGGAGGCAGCCATTACGATTACGTGGGGATTTACTAGGATCGACCAAGCTTATCAGTTATCACCTGTGTTCGTTTGTGATGAATAGTTCAATGTTATGGGATCAATAATTCTAGTCCTATGGCAAAACAAATAAAAAGCTGTATAGCTTTATTTGAATATATGGTTCTATTAAAAAAAAATTAAGTTCAATTTTGTTTTCATTAAAGGCCTTTAATAGGGATGATGACTGTAGTTAAAATAAGTTATTGAAGATTATACACGACATAATACACGAAGAAATGATTACTAAGATGTAGATTGCAGTAATTTTTGTACAGAACTTCTATTTAATAAATTGAAAAGAACTTAAACGAGTAGGTCATTAGGCAGTACTCAAACGTGACGTCACTTTTGAGTATTTCATATAAAATTCCATAGTGGTGATCGTTTTGACAGTTCGAAAAAAGATGCTGATTTGACTAGCCAGTCAACATGCCTATTATTATTTATATATCGTCGGGGATAGTGCAATACCGCGTAACTAACAAATTCAATTAGGGTCTATTTGAGTGCCAATTGTTTGATATTTGAACTCTATCTGATTCCGGTAGTTACGCACGTCGTTATTGCACCACGAAATATTGGTGGTCACTTGACGATATCACGATATAAATGTATTTATTCACGAGTCACTAGACCAGCTTCAGGTGTTGCTCTAGTAAGACCTGGCATTATGCTAAAGTGTTCACCTTTTTCAATGCAAGACGTGTGATGTGTGATAAAGCCGTGTGGTGATGGCAGTAAGAGTACATTTGTCACCACCCCAACTCTTCTCGTGAGTGTCGTAAGAGTCGACTAATCACTAAAGGATTGAAGTGTCAATAACCACTTATTTATTGAAGATTGATGACAGGCAGCAGAGTCATCATAGTGGACACTTTACTGCGATTGCCAACCATGTTCAAGTTTAATAATTAGTGACACTTCAATCCGTTTGCCGACTCTTACGACATCGGAAGAATTGGGTGACAAATGTATTCCTCCAGCCGTCACGCGGCGATAATAATAATAAATAATATTCCGTAAATAATAGACATACCATCAAGTTATGGTTTATACTATTGATGTCCGTAATCAGCGATTGTATAACCTGTTGACATGCGTGAGCGCATAACATTCGCATGGTTGCGAACATCGCACAATGCACAATCGCGAATATCTGCAGTCCCACAGATCTATTCAAATAGATGTTACATCAACATAAACATAACAATCAACGCTTTGGTTTTAAGTTATTTAAAGCTTGGTGAAATAGGCTAAAACATAAATACAAAAACCGGCCAAGTGCGAGTCGGACTCGCGCGCGAAGGGTTCCGTACCATTATCGATTTATTATAAAAAAATACAGTTAAATCAACCTACCTCAAAAACTATAGAAGATAATTTAATCAAACCAAAAATCGTTGATAGAGTTTATTAATGTGCATAACATATATTTTTTTTAGAATTTTCTATCGCGTAGTTTAAAAAATAGAGGGGGGGGGGACACATTTTTCAGACTTTGAGAGCTGATATCTCGGAAACGATTTGCTTAAATAAACATGAGATTTATAAACCTTCATATCATTTTTAAAGACCTTTCTATTAATACCCCACACGCTTATATACAGCAAAAAAAAAATTTCTATCCCTCAGTTACATGTATGGAGGGCCCCCACCCCAATGGTTTTTTTTACAATTTAGTATCATAATCCTGTAGCAGTTCATATAACACATATCCTTACCAAATTTTGTTACTGTAGCATTTATAGTTTCCGAGTAAATCGGCTGTGACAGACGGACAGACGGACAGACGGACAGACGGACATGACGAATCTATAAGGGTTCCGTTTTTGCCATTTTGGCTACGGAACCCTAAAAACCGCAAAGGGTTCCGTACCATTATCAATTTATCGTTAAAAAAAATACAGTTACATCAATCTCAAAAACTATAATAATATAACAAAAATTCTTATTTTGATGGAGGTAGATTTATCAAATTTCCTCCATTGTCAGTCATCCGCAGACCACGAACCCTGTAAAGTGTTCGAAACGTCGGAATGAAGTTAAAATTAGTTAATATACGCGAGTTTATCCGTTTTCATAGTTTTATTTCATGAGTAATCCTCGCGGTAACCGAAGAAAATATTATAAAAATCTCGTTGATAGAGTTTATTATTATGCATAACATATATTTTTTTTAGAATTTTATACCACGTTTAAAAAATAGAGGGCACAACGACACATTTTTCAGACTTCGAGACCTGATATCTCGAAAACGGTTCGCTTAAATAAAAATGTGAGAGCTTTCTATTGATACCCCACACGCTTATATACATCTAAAAAAATGTTCTATCCCTCAGTTACATGTATCATGTATGTGTAGGGCCCCGACCCCAATTTCTTTTTTAACCGACTTCAAAAAGGAGGAGGTTTACAATTCGTCGAAATCTTTTTTTTTTTTTTATGTATGTTCCCCGATTACTCGAAGACGCGTGGACCGATTTGAAAAATTCTTTTTTTGTTTGAAAGGGTATACCGTCTAGTTGGTCCCATTGTCACCGAATCCAGATCTGATGATGGGATCCTGGAGAAATCGAGGGAACTCTTCAAATGTTGTAGGCACACATGACATTTTTTATTTATTTTCGAAGACTAATGAAGTATTTGCGACTAGTCATGAACGTCTTCAGTTGGTGATCTGATGATGGAAGGTACAACTCCTTAGCAATTAGGAGTTCGGGGATAATTCTTTAAATATAACATATTTCGTGTATTTTGGAAGCTATTCGAGTATTTGCCTTTAGGTGGGCATCCTTTTATGTTGGTGAGCTGATGATGGAAGGTACAACTCCTTAGAGATTAGGAGTTGGGGGATAATTCTTTAAATATATCATATTTCATGTATTTTGGAAGCTATTCGAGTATTTGCCTTTAGGTGGTCATAGTCTCATGTTGGTGAGCTGATGATGAAAGGAATAACTCCTTAACGATTAGGGGTTGGAAGATCATTCTTTGAATATAACAACTGTCATACATTTTCGAGATCTATTCAAGTGTTTGCTTAGTAGTTATGACATGTTGATTAGCGGTTAGTGACTCTTTAAATAATATAGGCATGCTGAGGCTGTTACCTATAATCTTTGAAATGATTGTTGTTGTATTCATATAAGTTCGCCAGTTCAGGTTTTCTAGCCTACTACAGTGCAGTACATTCTAATTATAAGTATTTAGAGCATACTAAATAACGATTTTATATTCACACTACTAAAAAGCAAAAAATAAAATATTTTAAAAATAAAAATAAAACCGCCTTCAAAAATTCACCCGAACTAAAAATTAAAAAATAATTTTGGTTACTACTACTTCGGATTTCCTACCCAAACCTTTAAACCTTTTATCCTATTCATTGAAATGAAATATATTGGCTAGGTACCCTACAGTTTTCTTAGAAGTCGGTGCCAAGCCAAAAACGTTCATAGGTATACATATGTATATTAGATAGAGCTTTGTAACTTACTGTCACTCCGATTACACTTTTATCAACAGAATGGTGCCTCCTCAGTCGTTTTGATGAAAGCATAACCGGAGTGACAGTAAGTTACAAAGCTCTATCAAATACATATAAGTACTCGCGAAGTGAACATATTTGGCTTGGCACCGACTTCTAAGAAAACTGTAGGGTACCTAGCCAATATATTTCATTTCAATGAATAGGATAAAAGGTTTAAAGGTTTGGGTAGGAAATCCGAAGTAGTAGTAACCAAAATTATTTTTTAATTTTTAGTTCGGGTGAATTTTTGAAGGCGGTTTTATTTTTATTTTTTACAATTTAGTATCATAATTCTGTAGCGGTTTATACAACACATATTCTTACCAAATTTCATTACTGTAGCATTTATAGTTTCCGAGTAAATCGGCTGTGACAGACGGACAGACGGACATGACGAATCTATAAGAGTTCCGTTTTTGCCATTATGGCTACGGAACCCTAAAAACGAATAGTGTTTTATAATGTAATTACTCTCAGACCGGGATTAAATCTTTGCGTAAGTTGTAGGGACGGAGCTGTACTAAGAAACGAAGTTGGAAAAGCCTGAAGTTTCTTGGATTCGAAATAACACCGAAATCTAAACAACCTTTTGCCATAAGTGAAAGCTTTTCATGAATTGCGAATTAAAATTACTGATTTCCAAGTTTTTTGTTTCTTTATTAGCATTTTACGTCATAGTGATCGTCGTATGCATATCATTCTGACAGTTATGTCAGTAGAAAAAGTAACAGCGCTAGTGTTTTATTTCTCAAGTTGAAAATGTCAATTGGAATATTGTCGAGCATTTGTGATGTCTGTTTGGATATGTGGTCTGTGTAGTGCAGTCCCGCTGCAGTTTCCGTATATCCGTATGCCAGTGTTTTTCAAACTTATAGAGGCCAGATAAAATATGTAAGTAAAGTACCCAGAAAAACGAATTCCTTAACATTTTTAACCGACTTCAAAAAAGGAGAAGGTTCTCAATTCGACTGAATTTTTTTTTTTTTTTGTTGTATGTATGTTACCCGATATCTCCGAGAATAGTGAACCGATTTTAAAATTTCTTTTTGTGATCGAACGTGTATTACCCCGAGATGGTCCCGTTGGCACCAAGTTGCGGTCTGATGATGGGATCTTGGAGAAATCGAGGGATCTCTTCAATTGTTATAGGTACATGTATGGCGCTTTTGGTAATTTTCATTCATTTACAAGAATTTGCATTCAGAAAGTAGGATTTGAGGAAACCAATGATGGAAACAAATCGGGAATCTTGGAGAAACCGGTTGAAGTCGGTTTTTGAAATTTTTAATTTGGTGATTATAGTTAACATAAACCTATACCTACACGGATGGAAATAAGTATACAGACAAACTTGAATGCTGTATTCCTGACCACATTTTGAGACTATAATGTCATATGAACTTTTCTGGATTCGGCTTAGTGTCAGAGGTAATGACATATTTATTAACAAAAACGTAAGTCGCTGAAATAAACCTGCAGGATATTTTCACGCTGACATACCTACTCATTAATAGATTTTACTGTTTTTTTTTCTGGGATTTAGTGGGTCGTGAAATAATTAAGCGGTCATAAAGGGCCGCGACATCGTGAAGTTTGAAAAACACTGCCGTATGCAATCGTGTAACAACGTAGTGGAAGGACGCGCTCCAGAACTGTTTACCAACTGTCTCGTTTTCAGAGGAACTGCTGTTCAGATGGTAGTTTGTTCCGTTAGAATGGCAAATGAGAAGTATGTTTGTTTGTGCGGCAATAGGGATGATGATTTAGGGTTCCTTGTTGTACAGTTCACACAGTCATTTTTAAGGTTCCATAGTAGACAAGGAGCCCTTATAGTTTCGCCATGTCTGTCTGTCCTTCTGTCCGTCTGTCTGTCCACAGCCTAGCTCCGTGGCCGTTAGTACTAGAAATCTGCAATTTGCTACAAGTATACATAATTATTAATCATGCCAACAAAGTGGTAGAATAAAAACTAGAAAAAAATGAGTTTTTTTTATTTGCTGTAATCTTATAGTGTGTTGTATAATTGAATAGGTCTCTTAAAAATAATAAAGTCTAAAGTCTATATTTTCGGAGATTATCTCTAACACTAACTTTTGATCGGTGGGTCCAAAAATTATGAAAAAATCATAATTAGTGACCTTATAGAATACTTTAAAATTAAACTATTTCGAACATAATCGGCCGTTTTCGAATAACTACGGAACCCTATACTAAGCATGGCGCGACATGCTCTTGACCGGTTTATTTTTATATGTGTACGTACAGCAAAAGATTGTCATGCTCTGAAACAGATTTATTTATTCTGGTTGGTCAAGAAATCGTCCCGAGATCGATTTTTATTTCACACTTTCTAGCACATTCGTGAAAAATCGCTAACTCATCTTTGTTTATTTCTTACAGTTACTAAGCACAAACAATCCCCACACGAAGAAGTTCGGTTTGACGACGAACGCGCAATACAAGATTCTCGGCAGCGAGCGGGCGACCGCACAGGATTCTAAGCTGTATTCTCTCACGAATAGCGCCTTTAATGCCTTGGGCTTCGCGCAGTCTGTGCTGGACGATATTTGGAGCATTGTCGCTGGAGTGATACTGCTGGTAAGTCTCTTTTGAAGTTTAAAACGTATTTGTATCGTATTACGCCGCGGCCACGACATCGGTCTAAGGCGACCTGCTTAGCGGAAAACGTATGGTACTCCCTCTCGTACCCATATCGGCATCCCGCTCCAACTAATGGATTCGCTCGCCGCTGGTCGCCTTAGACCAATGTCGTGGCCGGGGCATTATGTTCGTTATATTTTTTTTTATTGAGAAAAATGGATAAAAGGACAGGATTATATGCTGTATTCCAACTGCATCAATAAACTGAGCAACTATTAATAAACCAGCGACTGTTGTATATCCTCGTCCTGCCCGTATACTAAATTAGAGCTTTTGAAATTGAAACCTAATGAGTTCGAAAATATAATCGCTTTTCTTTTGTTCTAAACAATCGAATATGTCCTTTATAAATCACATTGGGCAGGACGAGGATATCTCGGTGGTCGCCTTAGCTTTAGCGCTAAACATAACTATGTTTTCTGTATACCCTCATCCTTTACATCAGGGCGTAGTCATTGGGTACAGCTGATGTAAAAGCCCTAAAACCTACATTTCTTCCAACTATTTATTTATTTATTTATTTAATCTTTATTGCACAAAAGAAAACCTTAATGTACAAAAGGCGAACTTAATGTCAAAAGGCATTCTCTACCAGTCAACCTTAAGGCAAAGCAGAGAAGTTGTGGGCGGTGCTCTACAAGATTACTTACTACTTACTATAAGTGTTTCTTACGACAATATTCTTTTCCAGGGCGAGCTAACATTCACAGAAACTCAAGATGGACAGCTAAAAATCGGTGGTCCAGTGCGACAATGCGTAGCTGCTCTAGGGGTCACCGAAGACGGTCTCCGCAGCGCCATGGTTGGCCGCGTGCTGTCAGCTGGTGGAGACCTCGTGTCTAAGGAGCATTCCCTTACTGATGCCAATTATACGAGACTGGCGCTTGCTAAGGCAGCTTATGATCGGCTGTTTACTTGGATAGTTCAACAGGTGAGTCAGAAAAGGGGTCTAGAGGCAGGGGAGACCTCATGTCTAAGGAGCATTCCCTTACTGATGCCAATTACACGAGGCTGGCGCTTGCTAAGGCGGCTTATGATCGACTGTTTACTTGGATAGTTCAACAGGTGAGTCAGAGAATGGGGTCTAGTGATGAGTAGTGCGATGGTGGAGTGTGTTGTGAGGTAGGGGAGACCTCATGTCTAAGGAGCATTCCCTTACTGATGCCAATTATACGAGACTGGCGCTCGCTAAGGCGGCTTACGATCGGCTGTTTACTTGGATAGTTCAACAGGTGAGTCAGAAAAGGGGTCTAGTGATGAGTAGTGCGATGGTGGAGTGTGTTGTAAGGCAGGGGAGACCTCATGTCTAAGGAGCATTCCCTTACTGATGCCAATTATACGAGACTGGCGCTCGCTAAGGCGGCTTACGATCGGCTGTTTACTTGGATAGTTCAGCAGGTGAGTCAGAAAAGGGGTCTAGTGATGAGTAGTGCGATGGTGGAGTGTTATGTGAGGCAGGGGAGACGTCATGTCTAAGGAGCATTCCCTTACTGATGCCAATTATACGAGACTGGCGCTCGCTAAGGCGGCTTATGATCGGCTGTTTACTTGGATAGTTCAACAGGTTAGTCAGAAAAGGGGTCTAGTGATGAGTAGTTCGATGGTGGAGTTGTGAGGCAGGGGAGACCTCGTGTCTAAGGAGCATTCCCTTACTGATGCCAATTATACGAGACTGGCGCTTGCTAAGGCAGCTTATGATCGGCTGTTTACTTGGATAGTTCAGCAGGTAAGTCTAAGAATTCGGTACATAAGAGCAGGGGTTTTTTAAGATGCGGTGTAATGATGGTAGGTACTGATGCGAATTATACGAGAATGGTCCTAAGAACCAGGCGAATTAAAGTATTACAAAGATTGATAATAAGGCAAGGGGAGGAGTTTAGTTTAGAGTACTTCGAATGGATCATGGGACGTTGGTGGATAGCGGTATACCAGGCGTATTGTGTTGACCTGATCTTTCCTGCAAAGAGCACTATCATATTAAACCTTAAATTGGCTGGATTGCTATTTTCATGACAAAGCTATAGAATAAAACCAAAACTCGTGATCGTTCACAGATCAACCGTGCCATCGAGGTCCCAGTAGGCACCTACAAGAACACATTGATCGGAGTGCTGGACATCTACGGCTTCGAGATCTTCGACACAAACAGCTTCGAGCAGTTCTGCATCAACTACTGCAATGAGAAGCTCCAGCAACTCTTCATTGGTGAGTAGCTTTCAGTCTTCGATGTATAGCGTCTTCTCGAAGACCAATTACAATGGACGAGTATTGGTTAGGTTGACGCCAAAATACGTACGTTAAAATAATATCTCTGTGCTACGGATAATGCATTGAAATGAATATACAGGGTGCTCGCAAGCATTCCGAAAGATTTTAACTATGCATTCTAGACATCAAAATAAATAAAAAATATTATGAGACCTAATGTCGTAATGTCAATTCCACCAAAAAAAAATTTTTCTTTTTCTTTTTTGAATACTTTTTAACATTTCCATTTTTTGAATACTTTTAGTCTTTTTGAATACTTTTTAACATTTCCAGTACTTTTTATCATAACAACAATTTGTTTAAATTATTTATTTCAATTGTTTTTTTAGGTACAGGTTATTTCGTCAAGTCTATTCGTATTTTTTGATTGTCAGGCAAAAGGTGTGGTAATATTAGAACACATTGTGGTAGCATTGTAATCAAAAAGAAGATAAATGACGAGTTACGTCGAAAAACTTATTTCGAAAAAAGGTTGATTATCTCTGAAACCAAGGCGAAACCAGGAAATTTTATGTAACAGTAAATACTGTAAATATGGTCAGGAATCCAACATTAAAATCATTCGGTTTTCTCGCGAGCACCCTGTATGACACCCGTGAAATTCATGCATGAAACCCATGTGCAATAAATAAAAAGGGTAAATAATATAGTAGGAGCTCCTGTCTGATGATGGAAAACATATAAAAACTTGTTAACATTCAAAATGTCATAAGCCTATAAAAAATCATCATTCTTCCACCCGTGTCTTTAGAGTTGCAAACATCTAAAAGTTTGTTCAGACGTTAGTCTGGTCATCTAAAGTAGTACAGTCACGTTTATTAATATGCAAACTTACTACTAAGAAGGTTTAAATTAGATTACAAGTGTCAATTATGATTTATGCAGGCAACCATATAAGATGTACCTATGTTTATGCTGTGCCAATAAGAGCAATAGGTAAAGAAACAGTTTTACAGAAACTAATTTGACATCATACCTTCCAGAACTGGTGCTAAAACAGGAGCAGGAAGAATACGCCCGCGAAGGCATCCAATGGACGCCCATCGAGTACTTCAACAACCGGGTCATCTGCGAATTAGTGGATGCTCCCCACCAGGGCATCATCTCCGTCATGGACGAGGCCTGCCTCAACCCCACCAAGGTTGGTGTCATGTACCAGTACCAACAACCGGGTCATCTGCGAGCTGGTCGTCCCCACCAGGGCATCATCTCCGTCATGGACGAGGCCTCAACCCCACCAAGGTTGGTGTCATGTACCAGTACCAACAACCGGGTCATCTGCGAGCTGGTCGTCCCCACCAGGGCATCATCTCCGTCATGGACGAGGCCTCAACCCCACCAAGGTTGGTGTCATGTACCAGTACCAACAACCGGGTCATCTGCGAGCTGGTCGACCCCACCAGGGCATCATCTCCGTCATGGACGAGGCCTCAACCCCACCAAGGTTGGTGTCTCAGCTTATCTCAGTCCACTGCTGGACGTAGGCCTCTCCCATTAATTATGCGGGAACGCATCAGGAGGTAAGCCCATAATCGCCACGCTGGGCAAGCGGTTTGGCGATCGCAGTGATGTGTTCATTATGATGACGCTGCTGACCATAATCAATTCTTAATATTCCATTATGAATTTCGTTTTCTTAGTGAATGGTCAGTAATACTTCAATCCCTTAGTCGACTCTTAAGACACCCACGGGAAGAGTTGGGGTTCAAATATATTCTTACTTTTACTGTGGTAATTTTAATAACAATCACATTTTCCCCTAAAATCCTCAACGTCATAGCTCAAATATTAAAGACAATATCAGTAGTATGGTTGGAATTATGCCTCTAACTTAATTTAATTATCTTTTGAAACATACAAATAGCACGAACGGCCGCATGCATGGGACACATCCGCGGCAATTTCCCCATTATACTGCTCGTTCAGTGTAAACCCGTCATTAGACAGCCGTCAAACACAATAATGCCTCCATGGTTAAACTCTAATGTATGTTTTGCAGATCTCCGACAAACAGCTGCTAGAAGCATTAGACAAGAGGCTGGGCTCTCACAAGCACTACACATCTAGGCAGCTAGCCCCAACAGATAAGAAGCTAAAACATGGCGTGGACTTCCGGATCACGTGAGTACATTGATTACCACTAGACCTTATTGTAAGTATTGCAGATCAGTTGCTCATGCTTATATGGGACAAACCGGGACCGATTTTAGACTTTCGAACGGAGGAATTCGTCCACATTAGCCGCATAGCTAGCGCTCAAAAACAATGGAAAAATAATATTAAAATATTTGAAAATACAACACCCGCATACCACAATTTGCGCGGTTGAAAATGAGAGCTGAAAATTACACCCCAAACAATTTGAAACGATTTTATATTGATTACTGATTTCTAGCGCTGGAATTTCAATAATCGTATCACGCTGTTCAATAAAATTGCCAAAAAAGTAGTACACCAACATAATAAAAGCGGAAAGCTCAACTCCCCATTCACAAATGAAACAATACAATGAAAATACGAGTACATGTTGTCGCACGGGGAGGCGAGGGGGTGAGGACGAAGAGGCGCGGAGCAACTGTATAGCCGGTTTATTGTACACTGGTTACAACTTAAGCGAACTCACTAGATCTAGATAACCTAACTTTGGGTAGGGGTAGATGTACCTATGCCTAGTGTCCCTTTTGTGGCAAGCTGTTGTTGTGTACTTATTTGTAAATGTGTATATGTCCATCGTGCTTGTCATAAATAAATGTTATTTCATTTTTATTTTAATTTTTTAGTGAGGGAGTACTAAGGTCTAGACACTTTAGTGCTCAAACCAAGGTTGGGTCACAAAGCGTGCTAGGACGTAGCCCCTACTGCTGCTCAAATAAACCTCGGTCGCAATTCTCAGGGAGACAAACGATAGCGCGATCTAACTCGCTGACGGCGCCATCTCTGGGGCGCCCGGTGTAAACTACAGTACTGCAGTAGTGCAGCTCGTGGCATCGTCGCAGTGTTTGCGCTTGCATTGCGCGTACCTGCGCGCCTTCATGGCTTGTCGTTGGATGTCATTAGTAGGGTGGTGTTACAATGTTTTTTTTATTTCCAGGCATTACGCCGGCGACGTGACGTACGCGATCACAGGCTTCATGGACAAGAATAAGGACTCTCTCTGGCAGGACCTGAAGCGACTACTTCACTCTTCGACCAACTCCTCGCTCGCTGACATGTGGCCTGAAGGCGGTGCCCACATACAGAAGGTACCATCGATAGCGGATATATTCCAGGCATCACAGGCTTCATGGACAAGAAGGACTCTCTCTGGCAGGACCTGAAGCGACTACTTCACTCTTCGACCAACTCCTCGCTCGCTGACATGTGGCCTGAAGGCGGTGCCCACATACAGAAGGTACCATCGATAGCGGATATATTCCAGACATCACAGGCTTCATGGACAAGAAGGACTCTCTCTGGCAGGACCTGAAGCGACTACTTCACTCTTCGACCAACTCCTCGCTGGCTGACATGTGGCCTGAAGGCGGTGCCCACATACAGAAGGTACCATCAGCGATAGCGGATATATTCCAGGCATCACAGGCTTCATGGACAAAAACAACACTCTCTCTGGCAGGACCTGAATAATTTTACGGCCTTATTCATAAAAATTCCTTGTTGAAGGTTTGAGGGGCCCAATAGTTATCGAGCCGATAAGTCTTGTTGAACGGTTTATAAGAAGTGTTATTCATAAACGCTCAATATCTCTCCGATAACTGTTGAGCCGCTGTTGAACGGATTAGACGAGTTATGTTGGCGCCTTGACAAAATCATAGACAAAAATGTGGTCTCACCGCAAATTAAAAAAAAGTTTGACAGCTGTCTGGCGGGAATTGGCAAATATTTCCTAATTCCTTGTTACTTACTTTTATCTCAAATAATTATGTTATCATCATCTTGAACCTGAAATTATTAGGTACTTACTACGTATTCTTTTACCTAGGTAACTAATCAAAACAGTTAGCTTTATGATTAGGTACTTGCGATGACGGTCAGATAACGAAACATAATTGTATGGCTAGTTAGTACCTAGGTATGGGCAGTTAGTAGTACGGGTAAGTAATAAATAAATATTTACTTCCTTGCGACCCCAACACCTAATTGCAGTTAGAACCTGAAGTTCTGGTGTGAGGCCAGCTCCTCTGCGATCTTTTTTCAGGTCTTCTTTCACCAACTCTACTATATACAAAACAGTCGCCTTATTAAAGCGGTATCGCCGCCTAAATTCAACATCGGGCAGATCCTCAATGGGATCTGCCCTTATGTTATATATTTTTGGACGCCGCGGCGGATTACACAAATTATTTATGGCATCAATAGCGTTTAAGGCCTGCATGATGGAGTCTCACTGCGTATTGACGTTGAAGTTGAAATGGTTGAAAAACTATCAACAAAATTTTAAATTAAAAAAGTTGGAGATTAGTTTTCCCACCATTTCTGATTCGTGTAATGTTGCATGTAGAGAAAATCGAAACTGCGTAACTACTTACAATAAATCATCGGATATTTATTTTAAATACCTATCAAAATATAATTAAGTATCTCTGGATACATATTTAATAATAATCAGATGAATAGACGATATAAAAAACTATACACCAAATCAGACTTTCATACCTTTATCTTTTCTTTTCTGCCTACTTTAAACGGATGGTTATGCACCTGTCAAAAATCAGCTGATCAAAATTTTGGCAGCCATCTTGTTAAATAAGAAGTTATAAGACCGTTATAGAAGGGTCCTCGGCTCTATCGGCCTTATTCATAAAAAGTTACGCGCCCGCTGATGGGTCGTTGTTGACCGGATGGCTAAAAACGTTATTC
Source organism: Thaumatotibia leucotreta (assembly GCA_025490895.1). Taxonomy (NCBI): domain Eukaryota; kingdom Metazoa; phylum Arthropoda; class Insecta; order Lepidoptera; family Tortricidae; genus Thaumatotibia; species Thaumatotibia leucotreta. Next base: position 23,659 of record JALPQI010009392.1, read on the forward strand.
ATAAACGTTCAATAGCGCTATTCAGCCGCTCAAACCTACTATAAATCCCCCGAAAGTTATAGAGCCGAGGACCCTTCTATAACGGCCTTATAACTTCTTATTTAACAAGATGGCTGCCATAATTTTGATCAGCTGATTTTCGACAGGTGCATAACCATGCGTTTAAAGTAGGCAGAAGAGAAAAGATAAAGGTATGAAAGTCTGATTTGGTGTATAGTTTTTTATATCGTCTATTCATCTGATTATTATTAAATATGTATCCAGAGATACTTAATTATATTTAGATAGGTATTTAAAATAAATATCCGATGATTTATTGTAAGTAGTTACGCAGTTTCGATTTTCTCTACATGCAACGTTACACGAATCAGAAATGGTGGGAAAACTAATCTCCAACTTATTTAATTTAAAATTTTGTTGATAGTTTTTCAACCATTTCAATTTCAACGTCAATACGCAGTGAGACTCCATCATGCAGGCCTTAAACGCTATTGATGCCATAAATAATCTGTGTAATCCGCCGCGGCGTCCAAAAATATATAACATAAGGGCAGATCCCATTGAGGATCTGCCCGATGTTGAATTTAGGCGGCGATACCGCTTTAATAAGGCGACTGTTTTGTATATAGTAGAGTTGGTGAAAGACGACCTGAAGAAAGATCGCAGAAGAGCTGGCCTCACACCAGAACTTCAGGTTCTAACTGAAATTAGGTGTTGGAGTCGCAAGGAAGTAAATATTTATTTATTACTTACCCGTACTACTAACTGCCCATACCTAGGTACTAACTAGCCATACAATTATGTTTCGTTATCTGACCATCATCGCAAGTACCTAATCATAAAGCTAACTGTTTTGATTAGTTACCTAGGTAAAAGAATACGTAGTAAGTACCTAATAATTTCAGGTTCAAGATGATGATAATATAATTATTTGAGATAAAAGTAAGTAACAAGGAATTAGGAAATATTTGCGAATTCCCGCCAGACAGCTGTCAAACTTTTTTTTAATTTGCGGTGAGACCACATTTTTGTCTATGATTTTGTCAAGGCGCCAACATAACGCGTCTAATCCGTTCAACAGCGGCTCAACAGTTATCGGAGAGATATTGAGCGTTTATGAATAACACTTCTTATAAACCGTTCAACAAGACTAATCGGCTCGATAACTATTGGGCCCCTCAAACCTTCAACAAGGAATTTTTATGAATAAGGCCGTATAACTTTCGGGGGATTTATAGTAGGTTTGAGCGGCTGAATAGCGCTATTGAACGTTTATGAATAACGTTTTTAGCCATCCGGTCAACAACGACCCATCAGCGGGCGCGTAACTTTTTATGAATAAGGCCGTTAGACTATACACGTGTTTTCTTTATTTGCTTTCTGAAATAACATAGGTTGTCTGGAAGAGATTGCGTATAATCGATAAGACCGCTTGTTGTTGCGTATCGATACATGATGATGTGAACAACACAGCACGAACCGGGAATCGATTAACAGAATTTTCTTTTAATCAAACGGGTATAACATAACTCCAAGCAGGCCTACTACCGCGAAAATCGAAATTCGTAAATTTCGAGGATTTTTCTCTGTCACTCAAACGAAGACGTCATTAGAATGAGAGAGACAAATCCTCGAAATTTACGAATTTCGTTATTCGCGATAGGGCCGCTGGTCTCCTTGGCACTAAGGCACTGGTCTCACCGCGAGCTACTAAGCTATGAACTATGAGCTTTAAACACGAACAAAATATACGCACTCCCGTGTAAATAAAAGAAACACGGCGATACTCGCCCGGCGGTGATAGCTGATAGCTGGGCGAGTATTGCCGTGTCTCTTTTATTTACACGGGAGTGCGTATCTTTTGCTCATGTTTATAGCCGATAGTTCATAGCTTAGTAGCTCGCTGTGAGACCAGTGCCTAAGTCGGGTTCTGATAATGGGATCTTGGAGAAATTGAAGTCTGTTTTTATTTGGATATTATCGTCATTTTACTAACTGCCAAACTGCTCAGCAAGCCCTTAATGACTGTTATTTGTTTCCAGACCTCGAAGCGGCCTCCGTCAGCGGCCACGTTGTTCCGCAACTCGATGGCGGCGCTCGTGTCGGGGCTGACGAGCAAGGAGCCCTTCTACGTGCGCTGCGTCAAGCCCAACCCCATACAGTCTCCCAATGCTTGGGACGACCAGCTGGTACGTCTTAGCCTCTTACATACGGTTTTTCACAATTCTCTAAGACTACTCGTAGTAGGTACAGGTGTAGTGAGAAATTACTTGCCTTCGGAAACGTTCGTAAACACATGCTGTTTCAGGCAGTGTCACCGAGTCTGACTGAAGTAGCATGACAGCTATTACTGTCAGTCTCAGTGAGATAGACTGAAACAGCATGACGTTGACGAACGTTTCCGAAGGCAAGTCATTTCTCACTACATCTGTACTAGGTACAGACTCTTGAAATAGTACATTACGATACAAATGCGAAATACATGAAATTCGGAACGATTGACGATGTTTCAAATCGAGACGAGTTACGAATTTCTTTTTGCAAGTGTCACTTACGACATTTTTTGTACAGATGGCCCTCCGAAGTTTTGGGCCTGATGTAAAATTAGCCACTACTCGCACTAGCGCGTAAAAAACGCACCATCTGTACTAAACATTATTTATTTTTTTGGTTTAGTGTCCCACAGCTGGGCAGAGGCCTCCCCTCTTTCTCCACTCGGGCCGGTCGTCACAGTTCTCCCGCCAATTTGGATAGAATGCATCCCGGTCGTCCCGCCATCTCCTTCTCGGTCTGCCAATGCCCCGGCCAGCACCATCGAAGGTGTCCCGTGGGTCCCAGTTTAAAACCATTTTGGCCCACCTTGCTGGGTGCATACGACAAACATGCCCGGCCCAGTCCCACTTAAGCTTAGCGGTCTTGACACCTACATCTACAATTCCAGTTCTGGAGCGCAGTTCCGTGTTTCTGATTCTATCAGTTCTACGAACACCAAGCTGCAATCCTTTGCTCTCTAGCACACCTTGAAAAACTTACTCTTGAAAAATTTCCAATCTGGTTATCCATCACACTGTGCAGTCTTCACTTCAAATTATTCTGATTTTCTTGCCACATTCCAACAGCACAGCATTTCCAACATAAGAGAGTTTTTTAAAAAATCCCGAAAACCTAATACTTCCCGATCTGGACTGGCTTGGACTCATACAATTTGGAATCACGAGCTGAAATGATTGTAATAATACAAAAATATGTTACAATATTTAAGTTTCCGTTACGCGACGTGCGTAGTAACTACTTACAAAAAATGTGACGTATTGGATTTTTTGGGAGCATTATTTTTTATTATCTTTATCGAATCAGACCGTGATTCTGATTGGCAATTATAACATTTTGTTCGGTTACCGCAATCACTCATGAAATAAAACTATTTTAAAACGGATTATATCGCGTATATCGCGGTGTCACCAGTAGACCACGAACCCTGTTCGAAACGTCGGGACGAAGTTATATTTAATTAATATACGTTTTATTTTTTATTTATGTCATTCCCAGGTCCGTCACCAAGTAGCCTACCTCGGTCTAGTAGAGAACGTGCGAGTGCGCCGCGCCGGGTTCGCATCCCGACAGCGTTACGACCGCTTCCTCAAGCGCTACAAGATGTTGTCCCAGTACACGTGGCCCAACTTCCGGGGCAAGGGCGATAAAGAGGCCGTCATGGTGCTTCTGAAAGATCTACAAGTTGATGACGTACAGTATGGCCATACGAAGCTGTTCATCAGGTCAGTGGGTTCACATCGCTTATTCCACCATCCCCATTTTACCATCGAAATTCTAGACGCACGGCCGGGTTCCCTTACTTGGTAGATATTCCATTTGTTCGTACAAAGCGCTTTGCGTCTTCTTTCCTTATGCGTACTGCCAAGTGGAATTCCCTGCCGGCGTCTATATTTCCAAGATCATATAACCCGTCAACCTTCAAGTCAAGAGTGAATAGGCACCTTCTGGGCAAACTCACTCCATCGTAGGCCGCGTCTCTGCCCTTGGCTAGTCTGTGGCCATGAGTAAGCCTATTTCATATAAAAAAAAAAAAAATCCTGGTTGCTATATGCTGGCCCACACGTGGCCCAACTTCCGGGGCAAGGGCGATAAAGAAGCCGTCATGGTGCTTCTGAAAGACTTACAAGTTGATGACGTACAGTATGGCCATACGAAGCTGTTCATCAGGTCAGTGGGTTCACATCCTGGCTGCTATATGGAGCATTCCATGAAAACATCTACTTTTTGTCGCTTACGTGTCGCTATGGTAGCTACCCTAATAAAATATGCTAGCTGCTAGGAAACACTGTCAATCTTAAAGCCTTGATATGTTATTAATATACTGTAACTCGGCTTACTGATTTAATTTTTCAAAAGTATTGAAAAGACAGTGTCGCTTACGACACGTTTTCATGGAATGCTACATATGCTGGCCCACACGTGGCCCAACTTCCGGGGCAAGGGCGACAAAGAAGCCGTCATGGTGCTTCTGAAGGACTTGCAAGTTGACGACGTACAGTATGGCCACACCAAGCTGTTCATCAGGTCAGTGGGTTCACATCCTGGCTGCTACATACTGGCCCACATGTGGCCCAACTTCTGGGTTGAAGGACTTCTAGGTGGACGATGTGCAGTATGGCCACACCAAGCTGTTCATCAGGTCAGTGGGTTCACATCCTGGCTGCTACATACTGGCCCACATGTGGCCCAACTTCTGGGCTGAAGGACTTCTAGGTGGACGATGTGCAGTATGGCCACACCAAGCTGTTCATCAGGTCAGTGGGTTCACATCCTGACTGCTATGTGGCCCACATGTGGCCCAACTTCTGGGCTGAAGGACTTCTAGGTGGACGACGTACAATATGGCCACACCAAGCTGTTCATCAGGTCAGTGGGTTCACATCCCGGCTGCTATGTAGCCCACACGTGGCCCAACTTCCGGGGCAAGGGCGACAAAGAAGCCGTCATGGTGCTGCTGAAAGACTTGCAGGTTGAAGACGTGCAGTATGGCCACACCAAGCTGTTCATCAGGTCAGTGGGTTCACATCCTGGCTGCTATATTACTGGCCCACATGTGGCCCAACTTCTGGGCTGAAGGACTTCTAGGTGGACGATGTGCAGTATGGCCACACCAAGCTGTTCATCAGGTCAGTGGGTTCACATCCTGGCTGCTACATGCTGGCCCACATGTGGCCAACTTCTGGGCTGAAGGACTTCTAGGTGGACGACGTGCAGTATGGCCACACCAAGCTGTTCATCAGGTCAGTGGGTTCACATCCTGGCTGCTACATGCTGGCCCACATGTGGCCAACTTCTGGGCTGAAGGACTTCTAGGTGGACGACGTGCAGTATGGCCACACCAAGCTGTTCATCAGGTCAGTGGGTTCACATCCCGGCTGCTACATGCTGGCCCACATGTGGCCAACTTCTGGGCTGAAGGACTTCTAGGTGGACGACGTGCAGTATGGCCACACCAAGCTTATTATTATAAAAATGTCTATAATAATCTTTTTTTTTTATGTAATACATTCTTTAATGCATGTTATTTTAATAAGATGTATTATTATACTGTTTTGAAAAAATAAGTCCACCTGAGTTTCTTACTGGTTCTTCTCAGGAACGGCGTAGGGTTTGAACCAGTAGTAGATTTTTTTTTCTCTCTTGATAATGTCAGACGATTCGAAAGTGCTTATTAATAAGCTTACTTGAATAAAGAATAGTTTGACTTGACTTGACTTGACTATTCATCAGGTCAGTAAAACTATAAAATACTTTTAAGTCGTGAGTCGAGTTCTTTGAGGCATATAAAACATGTGAAGACTCACTTTTGAAATATCAGTCCAATAATTATGATTATGAAATGATGCAATCTGATAGGTACATATGGGTGAATCAACTTTTTTCTGTCTGTTATTGCCCATGGTTACGGTCGCCTGAGTCACGCTGGTTTTATGCAAAATTATGCTACTTAAATTATGTTTATAATTATTATAAATATAATATATATATAATTATTCTGACTATTAGAGACTTCATCTCTAGTTAATGTATTATATCTGTATTTATATTAAATCAAATTTATGTTTCGTTTTTCATTAATGCATGTTAGCTGTAAGATGTTATAAAATTATTATTTGAAAAAAAAAGTCCCGCTAAGTTTCTTGCCGGATTCTTCTCAGGCAGTGATGTAGGGTTAGAACCGGAAGTAGTTTATTTTTCTCGCATTTGCTATTTAGTTTAACGATTCAAAAGCGCTCGTTGCTGGGCGTAATTGAATAAAGAATATTTTGACTTGACTTGACTATGTGTGTCCGCCCTGTGCTAAAATATTAACCCTATGGATGATTGTTTCAGGAGCGCAAAGACCCTCCATGGTTTGGAAGCCGCCCGCGCAGCCTTGATCCCGTCCATCGTAGTGTTACTACAGAAGTTGTGGCGTGGAACCCTCGCCAGGATGCGCTACCAGAAGATGAGGGCAGCTCTCACCATCTACAACGCGTGGAAGTACGTACCTGTCACACCCTTCCAGGAGGCCTTACTCAGGAGTGCTGCTGCAGAAGCTGTGGCGTGGAACCCTCGCCAGGATGCGCTACCAGAAGATGAGGGCAGCTGTCACCATCTACAACGCGTGGAAGTACGTACCTGTCACTATACCCTTCCAGGAGGCCTTACTCAGGAGTGCTGCTGCAGAAGCTGTGGCGTGGAACCCTCGCCAGGATGCGCTACCAGAAGATGAGGGCAGCTCTCACCATCTACAACGCGTGGAAGTACGTACACCTGTCACTCATTGCGTTGGCGACACTGAAAGTTTTGGGAATGATATAAATGACTATAGAGAAAAAAATTCTTTTAACAGTCATGCTCTAATTTCAAATCATACTAATGCGATAAATCATAGAGAATTCATAAAAGTTTTATGTAAGTGTGACAACCTTAGGTATCCATATGACTCACTAGAAAAAAAATTAGAAATAAAACATTTTTTCTTTAGAAATAATGTATAGAAAAAATGTGCTAACCAAACCTTTCATACAAAATTCTGAAAACTGAAAATTTGCATACAAAAATTGATTTAGGAAAAATGGGCTGCAAGCTTTGATGATTGGTTCAATTGTATTAAAAAAATGTACACAACTATAGATTATCAAAAAGAGTTAAGAAAGCTGATAATTTACATCCCTTCACAGATCCCTATCAAGGATAAGTTCGCCCTTGTACCTTTTTGAATTGTTGTGTATTTTTTTACCTGTTTTATATGTGTACAATAAAGAATTTACATACATACATAATTTAAACAAAAAAGGCATAATTAAGGGCAGCTACATTCCCGAAACTTTCAGTGTGACCATATGTGTGTACAATTGTACATATGTAGTCGTTGTTATTGAAGGCATCGAACATCGGGAAAAGTAAGAGTTATTTCCGTCACTCCAAAGTAGGCATCATAGGAGCGATATAGACAGATGCCGTGAAATTTATGATGTTCGTAGTAGAGCGAATTGTTTATAGAATCTCGATTAGAAGTAAACTACAGTGCATTCATCCTTACTTGTCTTATCATGTAAACAAACAAAACGTCAAAGATGATCAAAGACAATCACTAGTGATTAGAAATGTCGAAGTAATGAAATGTCAGTGATAATTTCACTTTTATTATTTACGTAAATAGAGGATTATCGATTTTGCGTCGTCTGTCAGGAAGAAAATTAATTAGTACAATATTATATCAAAAACATATTGAAATCAACTGCAACAATTTTGGTAAATTACTGCATTTTACTTTAATTGCATTTTTCCCTAGTTGTACTTTAAGTATTGATATCGATATATTGTCATGCCAACAGTACGGTACATAGACAATCTAGACATCGCAATGTCAGATGTCATGAGGGTTATCCGACCGTAACAGCGTTTATTGACGAAAATCTTTACAGAAATGATATTTTTCAGTGCTTTTTTGAGTGATTATATTACTTTACTTTGCGAGATTTTAAAGTATGCAACAACATTTGACGTAATGATTATATTGTATAATGTTGTGTATGTAATTATAGGGCAAAACCAAACATGATATTACTTCAATGGCGGTTTATTCTCAACTAACCTAGTGGTTAAGCGCGAGCGACATACCCGCATTTACATACATTTCTTATATCTATTTATATCTACCTACATATTGTGGCGCAATATACTACACTACCTCCCCCCTTTCTGATACAGAGTTATGCAGAGAAAAGTGTGATAATGTTTTCAAAAAGTGTTTGTTTACATGACAAGTAAGGATGAATGCACTTTAAATGATAGAGTTATCAAATTGTAGTAACAGTATGTAACATTCTCCAGACGCTACCGCTACCGGCGCTACATCTCGGCCATCCAGAACGAGCTGCAGCGACATCGTAACGTCATTCGCGTGTGGCCGCCCGCGCCCCGCCAGGTCAACGCCGCGCTTATACAGGTATTGTTTCTACTCCTGCTGGTGCAGCAGTGTTATTCACTAAGGAAACCGCCTTGCTGTCAGCGCTGTGTCAGCGCTGCGGCAGCGTCGAGCCTAAAAATGGTATTCACTAATGTACTTTAAACGACACTAGCGCTCGGCGACGAATGCGACGTGAGCTGGAACTACACTGCGTCGAGAGTTTGACGTTTAATGTACGAACTTCGTATTTTCTAATGAAAAACAGCGACGAACTCACCCACAACCTCGCTCACAGCCTCGATTCCTAATGTCAAATAAAACAGCTAGGATTTTAGACAAGGCAGTCTCGACGTCGAGCTCGTTGACGAACGCAACGTCGAATGTGTGAATAAGAGAATAGCATAGCTGGTCTAGCCAACATACCACTTAAATTAACATTATTAATTTTTAGGTACAAATCACACTTCACTAAAATGTTGACTATGCCAAAATTCTGCCCTGCTAAGTGATAGCGATATCTAAAAATAAACTGTAATGCAAACATGCACCTTATATTCTAAAGCTGACGATTCCATTTCCAAATGCCTCCATTTCTGAGATATCGCTATTTCGCTTAGCAGGGCAGAATAGGGATGATGACTAGTTAAAATAAAATATTTAACATTATGCACGACATAATACACAAAGAAATTATTACTAAGATGTAGATTGCAGTAATTTTTGTACAGGACTTCTATTTAATAAATTGAAAAGAACTTAAAAGAGTAGGTCATTTGACAGTACTCAAACGTGACGTCACTTTTGAGTATTTCATATAAAATTCCATAGTGGTGATCGTTTTGACAGTTCGAAAAAAGATGCTGATTTGACTTGCCAGTCATCATGCCTATTAATTAACATTATTAATTTTTAGGTACAAATCACACTTCACTAAAATGTTGACTATGCCAAAATTCTGCCCTGCTAAGCATAATAGCGATATCTATAAATAAAATTTAATGCAAACATGCACCTTGTATTTTATAGCTAACGATTTCATTTCCAAATGCCTGTATTTTTGAGATATCGCTATTTCGCTTAGCAGGGCAGAATTGTTTTCTCCAAAAAGTACCTAATGTCGCCTTAGACAGCTTCCCTGCACCTTCTATAGTTTCCGATCTTCCCTTACTGTCCCACTTTAAAAAAACAACCTGTATAAAATTAAACTTAGTTGTCATTGGCTCATCAAAGTTTTGATTGGCTATAATTATTATGTTCGTCAAAGATGTTGCTCCAATATATGTGCGACGGTGTTAAGAAAAGCGCTAAGTCCTGCACATTTTGGTTCAATTGCACAATTGATTTTGGTGTATTTTTGAACTCGTGTTACATGTCCATGTTTATATTTAATCGCAGATCCGAATGCAAAAAAGATGAGTCACGCTTTCTAAATATTGCATCGTAAGTTTAAGAAATATGAAAAAAATTCACGAAGAATTTTATAAGAGCTTTCTGTTAAGAAAATATTTTAAACTTGTTTAACAGTTTTTGAATAACTGTGAAGTTCGACACCAAGCGTGACCTGACATGTTCCCAGCTATTTATTTATTTATTTTCTAAACGAACGTGAATTTACTAACATCCTTATTCATAGATTCCTTCTAAATTAGCAAGCCGTTGAGTACTGTTCGTCCCTTTCGATGTTATCAATATCTCTGTAAATCTGAAGGGACAAATAATACTGCGCACCTTGTTAAGTGTTAGAATTTTTATTTAAGTAAAATATACAAAGAAAAATAGAATAATATAAACTTTACAATAATTATAATAAAAAAAAAAATTAAAGGTACAATACTAAATCAACACTAAACTAATCGAACAACCCGCCCCGCGTCACTCCCGGCGCAAAGGTACCCATAACACTCGCAGCATTGCCGCGCGGAACCGCCATGGATAACCTTTGCACCAGAAACGACCCGGAGCGAGGGTCGAGGCCTCGGTCCCGCAAACGACGTCCCACATCTTTAAAAAACGCTTTTGCTTCCGAGCACCAACACCCCATCACCTCTACCGCCAATGGGACAAACAAATAACCCCCCAACCCTAAATATTTCTCCCTCCTTCCTCCGCTCCCTCCCTCCTTTTATAATATAAACTAACAGTAAGGAAATAAAACTATATCTACAAATACTACACGTTACGTAACAAATATTTACAAATAAAAAATAGGCTCGAGCTCAGTGCCTGATGATGGTAGGGTGCCCAGAAGGTAGCTGGCGGAATTATCTCGCTGAATAGCAATTGCTATTCGCTGGGCGAGGTAATAGTCAGCTCTCTGGTCACCGGTGGCGTCTACGAGCCGCTTCTTGAGCCCTTTAAAAATCTCGTGGGGTCCATGTCCCCAGGGGCCAAGTGTTTCTACCCTAAACGGCACAAATATGCAGCTGGAATCTATAGCTGCATATTTGCGCCGCTTGAGGAGTTCAGCTGCTTCCGCAGCTTGTTAAGTTAGCAGACATTTATGTATGCGGGGGTTAATCTTAAACGATTTTTTAAATTTTCCAGGCCGCATACCGCCGCTGGCGAGCATACTTAACCCTGAAGCCGATCCCTCGCGCACAGTGGCCGCAGCTGAAGATGAAGATCAGCGCCGCCGGAGCCCTGCGGAGTCGCCGCCGCGACTGGGGCGCCGCACGACACTGGCTCGGCGACTATCAACACGACGACAAGTACAACGCTAAGGCCGGTCAGTACCGCGACACAGTCGCCGGAGCCCTGCGGAGTCGCCGCCGCGACTGTGGCCCCGCACGACACTGGCGAGGCGACTATCTACACGACGACAAGTACAACGCTAAGGCCGGTCAGTACCGCGACACAGTCGCCGGAGCCCTGCGGAGTCGCCGCCGCGACTGTGGCCCCGCACGACACTGGCGAGGCGACTATCTACACGACGACAAGTACAACGCTAAGGCCGGTCAGTACCGCGACACAGTCGCCGGAGCCCTGCGGAGTCGCCGCCGCGACTGTGGCCCCGCACGACACTGGCGAGGCGACTATCTACACGACGACAAGTACAACGCTAAGGCCGGTCAGCATCGACAGATTCCTTTTCAGATCTCAGATCGGCCTTTGCCTTGCCTTACCGCATCATCATCACTAGACATCGGAATTCTGGTAGCATTTTTGAGCTGTCATAGGGACTTCTCGTTTATCGACTACCGATTATACATAATGTATATATATCGATAAATGCAGAATACAATATAAAATAATCGCTCCATTCCATCCATTTTTTATTCAAAGTCCCCTCCCACTTGTTTTATACCAAAGGTGTTATTCATATGATTCCTACACAAGATCGTGAAGTCATTCGATCTCAATAGGAGAAAAATGCTATCCCAAAATTTTTATTTTTAGATCTTTCCATGATCTAAAAATACTGCCATACAAAATGTATGAAAAACAACAGAATGGAAAAAAAAATCTATTTTGACGTTTTGCACCCATAATTCCGATCACTGGAAATAATCAATAAAAAACTTAATTTTTAGTACAGATGGTGCCTTTTTTAGACTCTAGTGCGAGAAGTGTGTCATTTTACGTTAGGTCCAAAACTTTGGAGGGCCATCTGCACTAAAAAACGTCGTACGAGGCACTTATTAATACGCACTTGTGTCGTAATGTACTATTTCTCTTTCCAGCCGTGTACCGATCAGCGCTAGCCGCCCTACAGAAGTCCCAACAGACCGGCCCCGCGCTGTTCTCCTGTCGGATCCACAAGTTCAACCGCTACAACAAATTGGCTGAGAGATGCCTGCTCATCACAGACCATAGCATTTACAAGCTTGATGCTAACACTTTCAAAGTGTTGAAGAAACCTACGCCTATCACTGAGGTTAGTATTTAATATTGGGGGTATCTCAAGGCACTTTTCTTAGACTGCAAGTATTTATTTAACTATTATAGTACTATAAGAAGCTCTCAAAGCGATGCTTTTTCATCACTGACCACTGCATTTACAAGCTAGTACTTTAAAAGTTCTACTTACGCCCGTTACTGAGGTTAGTGTTTAATATTGGGGGTTCCTCAGGGCAGAGTTCTTGGACCGGTACTATTTAACCACTAAAATAATAAACTGGCAGAGCGATGCCTGCTCATCACTGACCATAGCATTTACAAGCTTGATGCTAACACTTTCAAAGTGTTGAAGAAACCTACGCCTATTACTGGGGTTAGTATTTAATATTGGGGGTATCTCAAGACACTTTTCTTAGACTGCAAGTATTTATTTAACTATTATAGTACTATAAGATACTCTCAAAGCGATGCTTTTTTCATCACTGACTACTGCATTTACAAGCTAGATGCTTATACTATCAAAGTCTTCAAGAAACCTACGCCTATTACTGAGGTTATTGCTTGATACTAGGGGCACCTCAAAGCAATGTTTTTGGACCGCTACTATTTAACCGCTGGAATAATATAATAAGCTTGCTGAATTATGTGTTCTCATCATATATTACATAATTTACAAGCTAGATGCTAATACTTTCAAAGTGTTGAAGAAACCTACGCTTATTACTGAGGTTAGTGTTTAATACTAGGAGTACCTCAAGGCAGTGTTCTTGGACCGCTACTATTTAACCCCTAAAATAATGGCAGAGCGATGCCTGCTCATCACTGACCATAGCATTTACAAGCTTGATGCTAACACTTTCAAAGTGTTGAAGAAACCTACGCCTATCACTGAGGTTAGTATTTAATATTGGGGGTATCTCAAGGCACTTTTCTTAGACCGCAAGTATTTATTTAACTATTATAGTACTATAAGAAGCTCTCAAAGCGATGTTTTTTCATCACTGACCACTGTATTTACAAGCTAGATGCTAATACTATCAGTGTTGAAGAAATCTACCCCTAGTACTGAGGTTAGTGCTTGATACTAGGGGTACCGCAAGGCAATGTTTTTGGACCGCTACTATTTCACCGCTATAATAATATAATAAGCTTGCCTAGTTATGCGTTCTCATCATATGTTACATCATTTACAAGCTAGATGCTAATACTTTAAAAGTATTGAAGAAACTTACGCCTATTACTGAGGTTAGTGTTTAATATTGGGGGTTCCTCAGGGCAGAGTTCTTGGACTGGTACTATTTAACTTCTATAATAAACTAGCTAAGCGATGATGCCTGCTTATTACAAATCACAGTATTTATAAACTTGATGCTAACACTTTTTAAGGTGTTGAAGAAACCTACGCTTATCACTGAGGTTAGTGTTTAATATTAGGGGTACCTCAATGTAGTGTTCTTGAACCGATACTATTTAAACCCTATAATAAACTGGCAGAGCGATGCCTGCTCATCACTGACCATAGCATTTACAAGCTTGATGCTAACACTTTCAAAGTGTTGAAGAAACCTACGCCTATCACTGAGGTTAGTATTTAATATTGGGGATACCCTAAGGCAATTTTCTTGGACCGTAACTATTTATTTAACCGATATAATAAAATAAGAAGCTTTCAGAGATACCATTTTGAAAATATTGAAAAAAAAAAACTGAAAGTTTCTTTTGTAAAATTTCTGTGACGTTCTACAAAAAACCACATTCTAAAATTAAAACTGAAAATAAAGTAGATTGTACAACAAGTGCATAAAGTGACCCATTCAGCCCATTCTTACCCGAGGCAATAGTAGACGAGGATAAAATGGACATTTATGCCCGTGTTGTACACTCTGCTTTTCACTTCGTTTGCGAGGAAAGTAACATTTTTCACTGCAATTTACACAACCAAGTTGTCGTAAAGCGAAAGTAAAAAAAAATACAACCAATATCCGCCAACTCATTTTTTAATTATTTTTTTTGTGATCAGACCTGTGATCGGAGCTTCAGATGCTCGATTTTCTGCCAAGTCAAACATTTCGGAGCATTTTTGAACGATAATCTATATCTATTTTATGTGATTTACTGAATTTAATGAGAGAAAATACAGAATTCTAATATTGTAATATATAAGGTCCTAATTTATTAGATGCAGATATTTTAACATATGATACTTTACATTAAAATAATTAACTTTAAATATAAATTAAGAAATCTTTTCATGTAACTTTTTTGATTTCATTTTCCTAACAAAAAAAAAATAATTATAATTTCGTCAAGAAAAAGTTATCATGTACATTATCACATGTCACAATAACACTCTGTCTGTCATGTCATCAAACGACACAATCCAACGGAAAATAACATGACATTGACAAGCAACTATTTAATTTATCGGCCAGTTCCAGTTAAGTGGTACGTAAAAGAGGTACTAGAATCTGTTCAAAGAGTTTTCATTTAATAATCACATTAACAGGGTGTTTTTACGTAGCAAATTGGTTTTTCCATTTTCTCCAAAAAAACATCGTATAAGCTATAATGTTTCACGGTTTAATATACTCCAGAGACCGAGTACTATCAGCTGTAAAAATATCTGCATCTAATAAATTAGGACCTTATATATTTAACCAATTTTGTCAGTTATACTATTTTATTGCTTAATAAAATTGTGCAATATGTTTGGCTGTTGGGACCGATTGCCTTAGCCCATCTTCGCCTTAGAAAACAATTTTACTTTTATGCTCTAGAACATGAAATGCGATTTTATGTCGCCTACGCATGACAAATGAAAAATGTATTTTTATATTTATGAGTAAGGTTTATTGTATTTGTTGTCCAGGTGGGAGCGGTTCGCGTGATGAGCTCGGACGCTCAGCTGGTGGTGATCAGCGTCCCCCACGCGCGGAATGATCTAGTGGTGGGACTGGCATCCGACTTCGAGCTTGTTGGCGAGCTTGTTGGCGTGCTCGCCAACCGGTACCACATGTAAGTGTATACTTGAGCTCGGTCCAGCTGGTGGTGATCAGCGTCCCCCACGCGCGGAATGATCTAGTGGTGGGACTGGCATCCGACTTCGAGCTTGTTGGCGAGCTTGTTGGCGTGCTCGCCAACCGGTACCACATGTAAGTGTATACTTGAGCTCGGTCCAGCTGGTGGTGATCAGCGTCCCCCACGCGCGGAATGATCTAGTGGTGGGACTGGCATCCGACTTCGAGCTTGTTGGCGAGCTTGTTGGCGTGCTCGCCAACCGGTACCACATGTAAGTGTATACTTGAGCTCGGTCCAGCTGGTGGTGATCAGCGTCCCCCACGCGCGGAATGATCTAGTGGTGGGACTGGCATCCGACGTCGAGCTTGTTGGCGAGCTTGTTGGCGTGCTCGCCAACCGGTACCACATGTAAGTGTATACTTGAGCTCGGTCCAGCTGGTGGTGATCAGCGTCCCCCACGCGCGGAATGATCTAGTGGTGGGACTGGCATCCGACGTCGAGCTTGTTGGCGAGCTTGTTGGCGTGCTCGCCAACCGGTACCACATGTAAGTGTATACTTGAGCTCGGTCCAGCTGGTGGTGATCAGCGTCCCCCACGCGCGGAATGATCTAGTGGTGGGACTGGCATCCGACTTCGAGCTTGTTGGCGAGCTTGTTGGCGTGCTCGCCAACCGGTACCACATGTAAGTTTATATTTCGTCGGCTGACAAGCAAAACTCAGTATAAAAACTGTCACTACTCTTAGCAACTAGCAACCTCTTATGTCAGTATTAAATCAGAACTGAGATACGAGCTTTATTTCAAGTAGGTATTTGTTACTTAGCGAGTTTTGCTTGTCAACTGGCGATTTGTTTAAAATACTTGATGCGTGTTTTTTAATGTTCAGCTACTCATTACAAAGTCACATGATTCTTTATTCAAATTAACCCGGGGAGCATGATCCAGGGTACCTCTGTCACTTATGTCAATAATGATAAAGTCTATTTTCCAATGACATTTTTTCACCTCTTGATTGTCGGGTTAAAATAACAATATTTTTTTTCGAATGGTTTAAGTTACATATACCACTAATTCGAGAAGAACTGATAAGAAATTTCGCCGGATTTTTTTTTTTCATATAATCATGGTATGTTTTGAAATTAACTTGTATTAAAAAAATTAAAACATAAGATTGACTTTAAATAATATAATAATAATAACAAGAGATGTAATGTTTCTGATATTTAGAACATTTATATCCAATAATTTGTGAGGAGAAGTAAAGGTATATCGATGCTTGATTTAGTTAATCTTTTGTCTCTGTTAGAAGGAAATATTTAGGTATAATAATAACATTTGAATAAAATGATATCATGCACGTTTAGAAATGTATAAATAAAGTTTCGAAGCGTAAATGATTGCAATTGTTTTTTTTATAATAATGACTTATTTCATGTAATTAAAAAAATAGTAAAGCTAAATGCCCGATCCATAAACATTAGTATGGATCGAGATTTACTATTTTTTTATTTTACGGTCGGCTCTTATAATATGTATACGGTTCTGATCCTTATTCCTTTGACATACGTTTCGAAATGTATACCTACATATTATTAGACGTGACTGTACTTGTTAAACAGGATTTTTTTTTATTCCTGAATTATTATAATGACCAAATATCGTCGTTGAGATTGTCAATTCCGTTATGTGCACAATTTCAGCAACTGAAAAATCAATCCAAATTACATATGTTTACAGTCTTCTTTTGTCAAATTATGAATTAACACATGTGGGTATTGGCAATCTCAACACGATATATGTTTTAACTTATGATTTTCTACTAGGCTCACCGGCTCCGAGTTAACAGTGGAAGTAGAAAGCGGAGCGACAACCCGCTGCACGCTCGGCGGTAAATCACGCGCGCTGCAACTACCCGCTCCCGCCTCCGCTCCCGCGCCCGCTCCGCCCTTCACGCACGCACACAACGTTATAACCTACCATCCCGCCTCTGCCAGGGCGTAGTACCCTCACTACTGTGGCCTGTATCACTAAACTAAGCTCACCGGCTCCGAGTTAACAGTGGAGGTAGAAAGCGGAGCGACGACCCGCCTCCGCTCCCGCCTCCGCGCCCGCTCCGCCCTTCACGCACGCACACAACGTTATAACCTACCATCCCGCCTCTGCCAGGGCGTAGTACCCTCACTACTGTGGCCTGTATCACTAAACTAGGCTCACCGGCTCCATGTTATCAGTGGAAGTAGAAAGCGGAGCGACGACCCGCCTCCGCTCCCGCCTCCGCTCCCGCGCCCGCTCCGCCCTTCACGCACGCACACAATGTTATAACCTACCATCCCGCCTCTGCCAGGGCGTAGTGCCCTCACTACTGGAATCGGCTGCTGATTATTTATGATAACTGAAGGATTGATGAGAGTAAAAATAGAAATAGAAAAAAGGCAATAGTAGAAAGCTGATTTTGTAAAATATACACGGTGTTTCCGAGTGATGCTAAGAAACGTTTAGTATAAAGATGCGTTTAGCCCTTAATTTGGCAATGTTCGTCACAATGAACATAGTCTTCGACCCACTTTTTGTATTTTTTTTTAAAACAAATTTTTTTGCTCTGTACAATGGCGAGGAGGCTAGAACGCACGATTTTTTTGAAATTTGCCAAATTAAGGGTTAAACCAAAAGAACATTCGCTGTTCTAGCGCCCGTTCTACAAAATCAACCAATCACGTTTTGTGTACCGATCGAATTTCGTAGAGTGGAAGGTTGCAAGCAACAGCGAATGCTCTTTTAGTTTGACACACACCTTAAGACTAAATCACGAAAAATAATAGTACATTAACAATACAAGTTCGAAAAAAATGAAGACCGAAATAAATGGCGATAAATAAAAACACGACCGAAGGAAATGTTTTAAATTGACATGAATTACTAATTTCCTTTTAGCACGATACACGTGCGACGTACGACGCTTTTCAGTAAAGATAGACCTCCGAAGTTTCAATCTGACAAGAAATGAACAAACTTCTCCGTAAATAATATTGGTAATATAATCTCAACATTTTATATGGGTTTTTTTTTTTTACTAAATACTATACCAAAAAATGTTAAATATGACATATATTCGATGCGTCCAAGGTTATTAGTGACTCAGGAAACATCCTGTATATTCCATAACCATAACTTTATTACACAAACCATGAATTCCAACCTTTTTAGAATGATAACAGATTCCGTTTAAAAACAATGAATCTGCTCATGTTTTACAAAAAATGCCATAAATCAAAATATACAAATATATACGTATAGAATCATGCATCTTATTACATTGCAATAAGTAATAAAAAATACGTATTGTAAAATATGTAATTGTAAGTACCAATAATTTATTCGAGTGATAATAATATTAGTTAGTCTACTGTCATTCAGTTTTTTCACCTAATTTCATGTTTCACCTAATTTTAACAACATACTACAATTATAAAATTATTGTTAACATGAAATATTAAAAAAATACAAAGTTTTAATCTTTCTATTAGGGACATTCCAGAAATGTTGCTATTCTAAGATTTCTAAGCATTTATCAATAAACTTCTAGATAATAATGTAATACAGATGTCGCCGTCTTATAAAATCAAAGCGACCAAGGGCCCATTTCTCGAAAGCTTGTAACTTGTAATACAAGCGGAAGTCCTTATCAAATTAATGGTGTCAAAAAGAGACTTCCACTTGTATTACAAGTTACAAGCTTTTGAGAAATGGGCCCCAGAGTGATCACAAGTCACAAACATCAGAACAAGTAAAGCTCATGTTTAGATATTTTTGAGCAGCGTGGGCCCTCTGATATATGTGACGGCGAATGTACTGGTTATATTAAGAAATGCCTAATACCATTTATATGAGTTTAACTTCTGGGGCTAGTACTAATTGGGAGCAGGGACCCGTTTCTTGAAAGCTTGTAACTTGTAACACAAGTGGAAGTCTCTTTTTAACACTATTATTTAGATAAGGACTTCCGCTTGCATTATAAGTTATAAGCTTTCGAGAAATAGGCCCCAGGGATAGGAACCGGTTTTTCAGAAAAACCTCGAAATAGTTGAGCTATTTCGAGGTTTTTTAAATGTTTTTTACTTTTTATGTAGTCCTCAATATTTTATGTAATTAAGAAATTGTATTATTAAATTAATCCAATAACAAAAAAAATATACCGAAGAACGAAATTCGAACCGTTCTTTTGTATGGATAAAAAACCGGTATCCGATCCCTGCTTGGGACACTTATTGTCTATCCCACTTATCCATAAACGTCTGTTAACTTAGCAAGCTGTTATATTTTGTCACTTTCGGCCATATCAACATGTCTTTAACCCCTCGTGTGTTTTTTTTTTTCTAATAGTTTTCTCGTCACTGATCAGTGCTTAGACATATGAAGGGTTAAGACCGAAAGAGACAAAGAATACTTAACGGGTTAGTAGACTCCTATTTAATTTAGGAGATAGTTATGAATAAGGGGGTATCTCTTATTGTTTATCGCTAAAAGAAGGCGCGGCCAGTTGTGCTAGCTCTGTGATTTTGTTATGAATTCAAATATGATTTTACTGTTAAAAAGGGTTTAATATAATAATGATTTCCGATGAAATAATCGAAGGTGATTATATTTTTTGATGTTTTTATTGATTTAATTGTAATTAATTAATTTCTTATACGTAAGTCATTGCTTAGTTTTTAGTATTCTGTAAATAGCGTATTTACTTTTTCAGTAGCGCCAAGATAAAACTTATAAGAACGCACAAAATACCAGAAATATATAAGTTATTCTGAATTATGTTTTCTAAAACTGAAACAACGACGACCTAGTCTATTTACTTAAAATAATTGTATATCTTAATTTTCAAGAAATGTTGCATTTGTACTCGATGTTGTACATTTTAAAGGACTGAAAAGTCTAAACAATGTATTTATATGGCCTTAAATATTGCATAGCGCTAAAAAATAAGAGTTTAATTTATAGTTATCTATTTTTCGAATGTAAAGTCAGACAATCAAGTTTGAAACTATATGAAAACAAAATGGGAAGGGAAGAAAAGAATGAAAAGAAAATTAAAAGGAAGTAACAATACGGACGTATTTTATCGAAACTGGTTACTCATGTAATTTAAGTCGATAATTGCTCGACATGTTTTGATCTATTAAGAGGATCTTCATCATGGAGTACCCGGCAATTAATATCGAGCTCACTTCGCCGGAGTCCCATAAATAACCGTTTGATTTGGTTATTATCATGTAAAAAATAGTCCCGTTCAAATGTACACTCGATGAAAAATTCAGCGGTCAAAAGGATAATAATGAAAGCAAAAGAACTTGTTTCAAATGTTTGACTGTCATGTCAGAATAGTCGTCAGTATGTGGTGCCGGACGGGTATGAGAATGAGTATGAGTATGTATATAGAGCATAGCTGTATCGGATGTGCCTTCACGTGGTGCCATGAAATGTATTGAATACAGTCTTTTACCTGAAATGATTGTTTTATTTAACCCGTTTACAATATAACTAGAGAAAGAAAAATAGTAAAGCATATATATACCTTATAGATAAAATTCCGACAGGTTGGAATTGCATTTGTAGGGATGTCTTAATGTCTTTGCAATTAGTTTTAGGTACTATTAGCCAAATGATGCCAGTACAAAAATCGAAAAAACAAACAATATCAGAATATCACACAATACGTTGTAAAAACACAATACCACCATACCATTCCTCAGTGAAAACAAAAAAAAGTAAACAAATATGGTTGACTTTCCATAGCATTTGACGTCTTTGACACATATTGTCAAACACAATATTTTCACGTTAATACTAAGGCTTCGCGGCGTGCGGCATTGAATTTCACGTCGTTGCCCGCGTAGCGGTTTCTGTCGGTTTCTGGGGTATTGTTGCCAATTTTGACTGGTTGGGAAAGTGTTAGTCAGTATTAGGTGTTAACACATTGAGCGCGGGAAACTCTCGAGGGGAGTTCTCTGTGGGAGGTCCATTTTCGCTACAAAGCGGAAAATCACGGGATCGCACTCGCCCGCAATGAAAGTGTTAAACTGTCCTTTATCGGATGCAAAATTAGTCGAATTCTACGAAAATGGCGGGCGCTGGTACGACGCCATTACTGCCTCGACTAGCTTCGTAGAATTGTTTAATATTTTTAATCGTTATCTGAAATATCAGATAATCCCAAACTGAGGTTCCCAGTACAAGTATGACTGTCATTGAATACTGAGTATTAGATTTTATCGAATTACATTACATTGGTACAAGTAAAAGGTTATTTGCGATTCACGTGAATCGATTAGCGCTCAGGATGGATTTTTGCAAGTGTGTGTGTTGTTGTTCCAAAAAACGCAAAAGTTACGATGTCCCTGTAGGGTACGGAGATATATATATGGAATCGAACATTATTGGCGCTTTGCCTTATTTCTCTAAAGAAGATCAGGAGGATTTAAGAGCCAGAAATTCAGGACAACTACGAGTAGGACAAGCCAGCTCGGCGCAAGATGAAAATTTAGGAAGGCAAGAAAGAAGGATCACGACCAGAGCACGGTTTACCTATGGCATTGGAAGGTCTGTAAAAGTGTCAAATACGTACAGTTAACAAAAATTAAAAAATAACGTGTTTGCTTTTTCGCCTCAAATTCATAATTTATATCAAGAAAGTTCTTTAAAATTAATCAAATTGATAATTATTATCAACATGTTTGAAAAAAATATCTTCAAAGGAATTAAAGAGTTTGGTCATTCTTCAGGACTGAAGGATAATTTCTCCCAATCGGATGTGATACGGCAGTTATAAAAAAAAATCTACCTAGCGCAGCGACCGTTAGTGCTAGAGATTTGGAATTTGATATTAGGTATAGGTACGGTACTTATATTAACCACGCTGACAAAGTGGTAGAATAAAATATACAGGGTGTTACACCTGAAAACCATAAACTAATTGGTAGGTTATACGGAACAACTTTTACTATGAAGCTAACCCAGAAATCTCCAAAAAAATTTGGCTTTTTCATACAAAATATCGTTATCGCTCGGTCAAAATGTATGAAAAAGATTTTTTTTTTTAATTTCGTGATTGGCCCCATAGGAAAAGCTTATCAGTAGGTATAGCCCACTTAATCACCCCGTTCAGGGGTTTCATTGTGTCAGAAAACACGTTGTAGAAATAAAAATACCTACATAATTCGTATCCTTTGTATATCAAAAACTGGTGTGCTCGATTTCTCGGGATTTACTACGCAGCTCTATACAGCTGACTCCCACTCTTGTGTGTGCAAGCTGGGTGCAACCCAATGTTGATAGTCTTATCCTTATCATTTTAGCATTATCTCTTCAATATGTTATTCTAGGTAATGTCCCGAAGCGTTGCTGATAACTGTAACAGTCTTTTGTTATGGTGCTGTGGCCGTTAGCGAACATAACTTTAAAAGTGGAATCTCCGGGATTTTTCATCAATACACGTGAATATCAGAATGTCGTGTTACTCGTGTTTTTTAAGATGCGTGTGTTGTTGTTTTTGGCCATGCTGGGAGCGATGCATGCCTGTGCATGAACCAACTGAACCATACAAATATGGAGGTGGATTAGCTTTGCCATTTTCTGAGTGTTTTAAGCGAAAATCAGCTGGCGTTTCTAGACCACTTCTGGAAGACGACGGTGGCCCGCAAGAAGGGGTAATAGGGCATGAAGGAATGAGGGTCACCACCAGAGCGCGGGTCACTTACGGTTTGGAAAGGTTAGTGAAATGTTAGAACTGAAAGGCGGTTTCACCGCGCAGTTTAGGTACCTATATTCGACCGGTGTTGCTACTAATCATGGTCATAGTTCGGCTGCCCTAAGCTGAAGTCAAGTAAGTGCTTTTCGATAAATTTTACAGGAGAGCAAAAAAACTAAATTTGGAATATTTATTGTCTTATACCTCTAAAGTCTATGTAAAAAGGATGTCATTGGATAGTGTGGGTTAAATGCAACCTATTAGTGCTTTGTTTTTTTTAGTTAGGTCTACCAATCAATTTTAAATGGCAAAAATGGTTTCTGCTTAGATATAAGTCAAATAGCACTCTACACAAAGTCAAGTATCTCTTTATTGCTCGGGTAACTCTTAGGATATGTTTTGTTAAATTATAATAAACGCACCTGTTTTTATAATCAACAGACTTTATTATTTGTGAAGAATTTGTAGAATTTTAATTACAAAGTGCAAAAAGGTAATTACGATTGATTATTTCACCGTTTTCGCTACTTAATTATCTAAGACATCTCTTTCGTCAATTAAATCAACTGCATTTTCATTTGTTTTCAGTTCTTTCCAGAATGTTTGCAGGCTCTGAGGAATGAGTGGAATAACTATAGTTTTTGTGTTCTTACTCAATTATTCCTGCAATTCTTCTAAATGCCACAGATCACCTGAAACGTCCAGAAGGGATATATTTATCATTGAATTTTCTGTCACTTTTCGTGGCACTGGAGAGCCTTTACACACCGATAAATTGGTTCTGCAAGAAAAAATATAAATAATATTAGCTGGCAAATCTACATTAACTTCATATAGTAGAATAACAAATGTAACAGTAAAACGTACGAATACTAAAAAAAAAACATAAATTACCACTAACTTAAAAACGGTACCTACTTCTAATACCTATTATTGCCTATTCTATACTACAAAACTGCCTACTCAATTTGTTTTTTAACAAACAGGTACTTAACTGAAACGTACACACAATAGTACTTCTTTTTATTACAACAAATTAAATTAACGTCAATAACAAAATATATGAATCTGTCCAAGGTAACTACAATAAGCGTATGAATAATAATGAATTAAGTACTCACTTGTTAATCTCCGCGTCTTGTACACACATAGACACCATCCTTTTAGCCCGTAGGCCTGAATCCGTAAGAATTCTGCGTCTCTTCATAAAAAACAAATTATTAGTAAGGTAAAGAATCGGTCCTTTTTGTACCTAAATGTTCGCACTTCACATTAAACACAGTGTAACTTATACGCGTAGGAAGTATAAACTGATAAATTTGAGGGACTTTGTTGTTTACTATTATGCTTACGTCGATATAGGATATAGTTTATAAAACTATTCATCAGGTTTCTACCATTTTCATGATTTAATG
>JALPQI010009393.1:0-35676 GCA_025490895.1 Thaumatotibia leucotreta
GAAGTGATTAATCATGTTAATTGATAAAAAATAATAGTTTAAAAAACTAAAATAGTACATTACGACACAAGTGCGAAAAACGTGAAATTCGAAATGAGTGGCGATGTTTTAAAACACGACCGAAAAGACCGGACCGAAAGGATGATGTTTTTTAGTATAGAAAAGGCCCTGCCGAAGTTTTGGACCTGACGTAAAATGAGCCACTTCTCGCACTAGCGCCTAAAAAAGGCACCTGGGTGCTCAAACAAGTTGCCAATCGCTAACGCTCAATCGTCAATCGTAAACGAAAGGCAGCTGTCTGCGTTGCACTAATATGAAAGAGTGACAGAGAGGGAAAACTACGATACGCTACTATTAGTAGCCTACTAAGCTTAAGCGATTGGCAACTTGGCTAAGCATCCTGTTGTCTTCCTGACTGCAATCCAAAAGTCAAATCCAAATCACCGAAATTTGCGAACTTCGGGGTTCGCGGTAGGAAAACTGTTGTTGGTTGCACAGTCACTCTTTACAGTGCACATCAGGAGCATTCCATGGGCTGTCCCGTACAAACGCGTGTATATTTCGATAATTTAGAGTTTTCTTCCAAGTTATTAGTAATTACGTATATTTTTGAGCAATTTTTGACTCCTCTAGTCACGAAAGAGAACTTCGATAAACCCTCAATTTTGAGAAAAAACCATTAGTCCAAGAGCCAGTGAACCCTGGGAGTAACGGTCTCCCTGTAAGGTTAGAAATTTGAATACTTACGATTCATGTCATTCTAAAAGCAATAGCCATGACCTGGCAGGGGTCAACCCTGCACGTCATCAGCCCCTTTATTTTTTGAACTGTTAAGTAAATTGGGTTTAAAAACTTGTTTCTGTAAGTTTGAAAATTTAATAGGATAAAGTTTATTTATTGCACATCTTAAAAAAAATTTGACAGGCGATTACAATAAGCAGAAGTATATGACAGATCAATTAAAAAACGCACAGTTGATGAGGTAAAATAAACTTCATCCTGTATACTCGAAATTTTTATATGTCTTCAAATAAACGTCTCAGAATAAGTATGTTCAATGCCAGGCGGTTTTGAACAGCATAAGACCTTGCCAGGCGAGGTAAGAGCTTACCAGAGAGGTAATACAGTTAAGTAAATTGGGTTTCAAAAGTTGTTTCTGTAAGTTTGAAAATTTAATAGGATAAAGTTTATTTATTGTACATCCTTAAAAAAATTTGACAGGCGATTACAATAAGCAGAAGTATATAACAGATCAATTAGAAAACGCACAGTTGATGAGGTAAAATAAACTTCATTCTGTATACTCGAAATTTTTATATGTCATCAAATAAACGACTCAGAGTAAGTATGTCCAATGCCAGGTGGTTTTGAACAGCATAAGACCTTGCCAGGCGAGGGGACAGTTAAGTACATTGGGTTTCAAAACTTGTTTCTGTAAGTTTGAAAATTTATTAGGACAAAGTTTATTTATTATACATGTACATCTTAATTTTTTTTACAGGGATTACAATAAGCAGAAGTATATGACAGATCAATTTAAAAACGCACAGTTGATGAGGTAATACAATAAGCAGAAGAAAATAAACCTCATCCTATATACTCGAAATTTTTATTTGTCTTCAAATGAACGTCTCAGAGTAAGTATGTACAATGCCAGGCGGTTCAGAACAGCATAAGACCTTGACAGGCGAGGAGACAGTTGCACCTCTCACTCGCACGCCCTTAGCAACTGTCCCCTCGACTGTCAAGGTCTTATGCTGTTCTGAACCGCCTGGCATTATACATACTTACTCTGAGACGTTTATTTGAAGACATAAAAATTTCGAGTAGGTATACAGGATGAAGTTTATTTTACCTCATCAACTGTGCGTTTTCTAATTGATCTGTCATATGCTTTTGCTTATTGTAATAGCCTGTAATTTTTTTTTAATATACACAATAAATAAACTTTATCCTATTGAATTTTCAAACTTACAGAAACAACTTTTGAAACCCAATTTACTTAACTGTATTACCTCTCTGGTAAGCTCTTACCTCGCCTGGCAAGGTCTTATGCTGTTCAAAACCGCCTGGCATTGGACATACTTACTCTGAGAGGTTTATTTGAAGACAAATAAAAATTTCGAGTAGGTATACAGGATGAAGTTTATTTTACCTCATCAACTGTGCGTTTTCTAATTGATTTGTCATATGCTTCTGCTTATTGTAATCGCCTGTCAATTTTTTTTTAAGATGTACAATAAATAAACTTTATCCTATAAAATGTACAAACTTACAGAAACAACTTTTGAAACCCAATTTACTTAACTGTATCACCTCTCTGGAAAGCTCTTACCTCGCCTGGCATGGTCTTATGCTGTTCAAAACCGCCTGGCATTGGACATACTTACTCTGAGACGTTTATTTGAAGACATTACACAAATTTCGAGTATACAGGATGAAGTTCATTTTACCTCATCAACTGTGCGTTTTCTAATCGATCTGTTATATACTTCTGCTTATTGTAATCGCCTGTCATTTTTTTTTAAGATATACAATAAATAAACTTTATCCTATTAAATTTTCAAACTTACAGAAACAAGTTTTGAAACCCAATTTACTTAACAGTTCAAAAAATAAAGGGGCTGATGACGTGCAGGACTGACGCCTGCCAGGTCATGGCTATTGCTCTTAGAATGACATAAATCGTAAGTATACAAATTTCTAACCTTACAGGGAGACCGTTACTCCTAGGGTTCACTGGCTCTCCAGCTACATGTTCGTACGGGACATCGGTGGACTTTTTCGTGGAATGCACCAAAAGCAGTCTACGTGCATTACCGTGAACATGCCTGATGCACTGCAAAACATTGTTGTATAGTAATCGAAGGGCATTATATGCAACTTTCGTGTATGTTCCCACAGGTTGCATGTATACCATTCGTCGCTTTAAAGCAAAAAATTATGTACTTGAACAAACCTGCAAACTTGCATTATTTCATAATTACGCACTATCAGAACACAAATAACACAATATTGATTCTATCACCAAATTAAAACCTTAAACCTGAAGTTCACGTAAATTTTTTTGTTAAAATGATTGATAGTTACACATCGGTAACTCGTGGCATGCAGGTGGCACTTGACAGTTTCTAACAGACTAGTGATGGGGTCGAGAAAAATAATCGAAATTAAATTAAAAATATTTTAATAATTTAATATATGACATTCGTGGTAAACAATTAAAATTTGTTCTAAATTTTCACAAGTCAGCCTACGTCTTCTACTTGAGAAAATCCCACTTTGTGTAAGAAAACGATCTTTCAACCTCCACTGACGTAATGGGTAAAAAAAGCATTTTTTTGTAAAGTTGTAGTGTATTTTTGTTGATATTCTGTTTGATTTCAATTTCTTTATTTTGTAATAAGTTATTGATACTTTTTGTCGTGAGATATCCTGGATTTTTTGAAAGCACTTGCATTGTGCATTTTACCTGATCACCCTGCAGTAGAAGTCCTGAATGCTCTCTAAATATTTTCTCCATTATTGAAAATATCTCGCGACTCGTAATAATTATTACACGGAAATGGATGACAATAGCAATGTCAATACATTGATGTTTTTAAACTAGTAAGCAAACCTACTTTGTTATATGTTAAGACCATGTAGGTAATATTAATTTATTATTTTATCTTATCTGAAAAGACACTCAGAAATCTTGTCACATCACTAATCTTTTAAGTGCCACCTAGATGCCACGAGTTACCGATGTGTGTTGATAGTATTAACGTAAATGTACATCTGCGAACGTGTTTCACAATGTGTGTCAAAGACGTCCAATGATGACATTCAGCCATATTTGTTTGCCTTTTCTTTACTTTCAACTGACAAATGGTATAGATAGATCCACGAGAGTTGAGGTCACGCACACATCAACATGTCATGTAAACACCCGGGGAATTTGAAATTAGTGTTCTTTTTTCATACTGACAGCAAACCCAATTGCAACTGTAAGATTGACCAAAAAGTTTGTTCAAGGGATTTGCTTCAATATTTTGACGGAAGTCATTCATTCATTCGCTACATTTTTTGCAATTAGTACTTCATGTGGATATGTGTGTAATCATTCACCTTAACTCTGGTGAAATTACCTATATATAGTAATAAAAGTTAGTAGGGTAATTTGCAGAAAAAGTGTGCCTTTTAATGTCACATAAATAAGACAAGTATGTAAATTGAGATTACTCAGTTTAGTTACTCCCATACTAAAGGTATGAAAATTTCTGTAACAAATTTGAGATTTTTTTTATCTCATACACTTAGTATGGGAGTAACTAAACTGAGTAATCTCAATTTACATACTTATTTTCGTGACATTAGGGACAACTTTTTTTGTTTCATAACTGAATAGTAAGCACGATGCCGAGTAAAATGATGTATTACAGTCCATGATCGCAAAAAAAATTAAAAGGTACACTTTTTCTGCAAATGGCCCACAAAAACTTTTAAAAATGATACTGACCTCATTCCAACCATATCTGTTCTTAGCCTGCACTATAGCTTCGTACACCGCGCCAGGCTGCAAAGCCTTCAGTTCGTGCGACACCCGGTGCGTCAGGGATCCGGCCGGCGCCGGCGCCGGGAGGACAACGTCGTGCCATCTTCCTGGCTGTTGGAATGATTCGTTTATCTGAAAAAAAAAAAAAATAGTACATTGTACAAAAAATAAAGTGGCGATGTTTTAAATCGACAAGAGTTACAAATTTCGTTTATGCACGTGTCTCGTACGACGTTTTTTAGTATAGATGGCCCTCCGAAGTTTTGAACCTGACGTAAAATGACCCACTTCTCGCTCTAGAGCCTAAAAAAGGCACCATCTGTACTAAAAAAAGTATCTATATAACTGTCGCTGGTATCAGTCATGTGCTTCTCTTCTTTGGCGTTTCGTTCTTGATAGAACTGTTGTGGTCACCTGGTGTGTGCCGCATATGGCTCTTCGCAAAATCTACAGCGATCTCGTTCGATTGGCAGACTGTGTGGCATATTCAAACACGCGGGTGCTATTTGACTTGGTCCATCGTGCATAGGTGGACTACCTCAGGGTCTTATTCCCATCACTCTACCCTGCACCATCAGTCTCCATGGAGTCGTTATCGCTCCTGGAGACGTGTCCGAAGTATTGGAGAATACGCGATTGGAATATAACCGACAAACGCGTTATGTTGAGCTCCTGGAAATTGGTGCGAAGGACGCAGGGGGGGGGGGGGTCACAGTGGGGGGTAGCTGTCGACGCTGAAGGCGAGGGTGTAGCGGGGGGGGGCAGTGTACTGACCGCTAGCTGTCGGTAGAGTAGCCTCAGCTCGTCGAGCGGGGGGTAGCTGTCGACGCTGAAGGCGAGGGTGTAGCGGGGGAGTGTACTGACCGCTAGCTGTCGGTAGAGTAGCCTCAGCTCGTCGAGCGGGGGGTAGCTGTCGACGCTGAAGGCGAGGGTGTAGCGGTAGACAGTGTACTGACCGCTAGCTGTCGGTAGAGCAGTCGAGCGGGGGGTAGCTGTCGACGCTGAAGGCGAGGGTGTAGCGGTAGACAGTGTACTGACCGCTAGCTGTCGGTAGAGTAGCCTCAGCTCGTCGAGCGGGGGGTAGCTGTCGACGCTGAAGGCGAGGGTGTAGCGGGGGAGTGTACTGACCGCTAGCTGTCGGTAGAGTAGCCTCAGTTCGTCGAGCGGGGGGTAGCTGTCGACGCTGAAGGCGAGGGTGTAGCGGGGGGGGCAGTGTACTGACCGCTAGCTGTCGGTAGAGTAGCCTCAGTTCGTCGAGCGGGGGGTAGCTGTCGACGCTGAAGGCGAGGGTGTAGCGGTAGACAGTGTACTGACCGCTAGCTGTCGGTAGAGTAGCCGTAGTTCGTCGAGCGGGGGGTAGCTGTCGACGCTGAAGGCGAGGGTGTAGCGGGGGAGTGTACTGACCGCTAGCTGTCGGTAGAGTAGCCGTAGTTCGTCGAGCGGGGGGTAGCTGTCGACGCTGAAGGCGAGGGTGTAGCGGGGGAGTGTACTGACCGCTAGCTGTCGGTAGAGTAGCCGTAGTTCGTCGAGCGGGGGGTAGCTGTCGACGCTGAAGGCGAGGGTGTAGCGGGGGAGTGTACTGACCGCTAGCTGTCGGTAGAGTAGCCGTAGTTCGTCGAGCGGGGGGTAGCTGTCGACGCTGAAGGCGAGGGTGTAGCGGGGGAGTGTACTGACCGCTAGCTGTCGGTAGAGTAGCCGTAGGTCGTCGAGCGGGGGGTAGCTGTCGACGCTGAAGGCGAGGGTGTAGCGGGGGAGTGTACTGACCGCTAGCTGTCGGTAGAGTAGCCGTAGTTCGTCGAGCGGGGGGTAGCTGTCGACGCTGAAGGCGAGGGTGTAGCGGGGGAGTGTACTGACCGCTAGCTGTCGGTAGAGTAGCCGTAGTTCGTCGAGCGGGGGGTAGCTGTCGACGCTGAAGGCGAGGGTGTAGCGGGGGAGTGTACTGACCGCTAGCTGTCGGTAGAGTAGCCGTAGTTCGTCGAGCGGGGGGTAGCTGTCGACGCTGAAGGCGAGGGTGTAGCGGGGGAGTGTACTGACCGCTAGCTGTCGGTAGAGTAGCCGTAGTTCGTCGAGCGGGGGGTAGCTGTCGACGCTGAAGGCGAGGGTGTAGCGGGGGAGTGTACTGACCGCTAGCTGTCGGTAGAGTAGCCGTAGTTCGTCGAGCGGGGGGTAGCTGTCGACGCTGAAGGCGAGGGTGTAGCGGGGGAGTGTACTGACCGCTAGCTGTCGGTAGAGTAGCCGTAGTTCGTCGAGCGGGGGGTAGCTGTCGACGCTGAAGGCGAGGGTGTAGCGGGGGAGTGTACTGACCGCTAGCTGTCGGTAGAGTAGCCGTAGTTCGTCGAGCGGGGGGTAGCTGTCGACGCTGAAGGCGAGGGTGTAGCCGCGGGGGGCGCGCGCGAGGGGAGGGGAGGTGAAGCGCGCGGGGCCGGGCCGCCCTGACACCTCCACGTGCTGTCGTGCGCGGCCGAGGCTGTTGTCTGCCACGCAACTGAAATTTTAACACAAATGTTAAGCGTATTGTGAAAACACAAATCAAATTATTAATTAACTAAATATTTAAAGCTGTTAGATCATTAATTTGTATCACCTATTTATTGTTAATCCGATTGTGTACCACGGAAGAGCGGTGTCTCTTAACACAAGTATTTCTCAATACTTAAAAAGAGACATCTACACCATGTTAACTGTAATAATGGATGCTAACGAATAAATCATTTTAATTTATTATTTTTATTTTTTTATCCCCACCTCGGACGTTAGGTAATCTTGGTCGTTTTTTCTTTGGTATAGGACATCTAATATTTATAATTTAATAGTATTAAGTAGTGTGACTACTGGGGAAAAATAAAAAGTACAAATCAAAATATTTAGTAAATAAATAATTTAATTCGTTTTTTCATGATACGTTCAATAGATGGCAGCACCAGCTCTCTCTTGCTATTCTAGAAAACTGTAAAGTATTCTATACCACTAATTGGAGTTCGAGGCCAACGAAACTACGACAGATGCGTTATTGTCAAGTCTGTCAAAGTCTCTTATGTCATTGTCAAATAAAGTTTTCAGGTTTCCACAACCTTTTTGTTATTTTATTTATTTATTTAAAATAATTCCTAATAGTAACATTATATACCTCTGTAATGTTTTTACGCCTTTCTGTTTAATATGGCTGTCACAACTAGGATTTTCTTCAAAACACGTAAATACCTAAAAACTTTTCTTTTCTCTTAACTAACATTGATATGACAACATTTTCTTGTAAAGAACTTAAAATTACCAGTGAACACAAACAAAACGTTAGATCTCTATGATAATTTAAATGGAGAACTATAGCACTGCCAAAGAAATTTGTAGGTCAAAGGAATTTTACGAATACGAAATGTGAACATCAAGCACGCTACAATGTATTATTCTGCAATTTTCTAAACGTATGCAGAAATAGGGTTTTAATTTAAATTAAATTGTTAAATTGCTGTACCAAATGTTATTAACACCGGAGGTGATACCAGCGCAATACCAACTTTGTTACTAATAATTGCGGGATAATTCCGTTTTTATTAAAATATCTTATATTTACGTGAAAATAAGTAAATAATATTGTTTCTATAAATTAAAGAATTAAAATTACCAATAAATAAGACATCTCAACGTCTGTTTTTAGAAAATAAAGATTGACTATTGTATGAACATTTCATTGATGTGGCAATATTTTCGTAGATTCGTTGGCCTCGAACTCCAATTAGTGGTTTAATAAGAGGTGCAGGCATGTATTGCTTGCCCTTAGGTCAAGGGCGCCTAGCCTTGTAAGGGATCGCATGTACCCTAGAAAATTGACCGGTGGTTGCGCCGCGAAAGCTGAGCACGTGGGTTCGATCCCCACCTCGGACGTTAGGTGATCTTGGTCTTTTTTCTTTGGTATATGACATCTAATATTTATAACATAAACGTTAGTTAGGCAAACCAAATTCTTAGAAAAATGTGACTAAAAATACCATGTATATTCAATAATTGAAAGGGGTTTTTTAGTTACACTTCATTATGAACCCTTGGTGTGTTTTTTAGGAGTTTCCGACCAACAATGTAACATTTTATAGCAGTATGTCATCCGCTCAGCAGTATGTCATCATTAACTGCCAATGAACGTTTAAATGTGGGTATTTATGACCCCTGGATCTATGAACATTGGCAAAAAAAAATTAGAAAATTTGAAATCACTACACTTTGTTGTCAAATGTATGCATTAACTACCCCGGGCGACCCACCGACATGCAACCGATTCGTTGCGTGTTCCATTTTCAAAAACCCTTATCAATGGCGGCGAACGATTTTTTCATGATACGGCAAGCATACATACATAGAATATGATGACACGCGTATCGTGTCATATGTCATTCGTTAAAAACATTCATGACACGCCTGGCGTGTCATCCGCACTGAAACGGTTTGTAGCCGTGGCTCCACCTCATCACTTATTTTAGGTAGCAGCAATAGGAGTATCGTAAAAATCAAAGCACGTGGAAGCTATGCCGCTAGACAGTAGACGTATTCAGCGACGTCAAGGGTGATGACTTGATGAGTTTCTATGCGACACCGTGTCTGCTGCGCTCCTGTGACATACCTGTAGTTGCCGAAGTCTTCAGGCTGAACGTTGGCAATCAGCAGTGTGTGGTTGTTGCCTCGAGCCGCCATTGTCACGCGTTCTGAGGCGCTCAGGGGAAACGAGTTCTGGTACCAGGACACCTGGAGATCACAAATAAGACCATATAAGATGGGAACACCCTGTATAACTATAGTTGGGTATTAGAAGAATGGCAGTACTCACTTCTGCTGGAGGATCAGCCAGCACGGTGCATAAGAGCTCAGCTCTGAAGCCTTCCCCCGTGTGGACCCAGGACCTCTCCACTGTGATTTCTGGGGGATCTGGAATTAGATATAAGAAAGTAAATAAATTGTATATCCAGTTTTTGTTACATGTCATCACTCTTATTTTACATAGACAGAGTCGCAAAAATCAAAGCAAGTGAGTGGTTATACTATGCTGCATGGTGATGGCTCTATGAATACAGTTATCACCACCCCAATTCTTGCCATGGGTATCGTAAGAGTGGACTAAGGGTTTGAAGAGTCACTAACCATTTGTTGAGGTTGATGATGGGCAGCGGCGTCATCATATTGGACACACTACTCAGGTGGCCAGCCTGGCGATTATGGGCATCATCATCATCATGGCAACCGAAAGGCATCCACTGCTGAGCATAGGCCTCCCCCAAAGATTGCCACAATGACCGGTCCCCAGCTATGTCAGCATCTAGCGGACTCCTGCGATCTTCAACAGGTCACCTTGTGGGGCTTCCCCACGCTGCGCCTTCCGGTACGTGGCCGCCACTAGAAATCCTTTCCGCCGCAACGGCCATCGGTTCTACGCGCAATGTGCGCCGCCCACTGCCACAACAGTTTAACGATTCGGAGAGCTATATCTGTTATGTACTTTGGTTCTGCTGTGCATGGCCTCCTTTCTAATACGATGGTCAATATTCATAGGTAATAGGAGAAGCCTATGTTCAGCTGATGATGTGATATACTTGCATAGCACTTGCAGTTGGAACTCCGTAACTATTGGGGGTGCAAGCGTAGCGCTCCGAGTGCTGGCGTTCCAGTCTTGCCAGCTGAAGTTGGGGGCCTACGCCAAGACGCGTAAGTAGGAGAGGCCTATGTCCAGCAGCTGATGATGTGTACTTACATAGCACTTGCAGTTGGAACTCCGTAATTATTGGGGGTGCAAGCGTAGCGCTCCGAGTGCTGGCGTTCCAGTCTTGCCAGCTGAAGTTGGGGGCCTACGCCAAGACGCGTAAGTAGGAGAGGCCTATGTCCAGCAGCTGATGATGTGTACTTACATAGCACTTGCAGTTGGAACTCCGTAATTATTGGGGGTGCAAGCGTAGCGCTCCGAGTGCTGGCGTTCCAGTCTTGCCAGCTGCAGTTGGGGGCCTTCGCTGAGAGGCGTAAGTAGGAGAGGCCTATGTCCAGCAGCTGATGATGTGTACTCACATAGCACTTGCAGTTGGAACTCCGTGACTATCGGCGGCCCGACGCCATTGTCAACGGTACAAGCGTAGCGTCCCGAGAGCCGGCGTTCCAGTCTTGCCAGTTTCAAGTGGGGGTCTTCGCCGAGACGCGTAGGTAATAAGAGAGCCCTATGTCCACTGGACTGAGAGAGGCTGATGATGTGTACTTACATAGCACTTGCAGTTGAAACTCCGTGACTATCGGTGGCCCGACGCCATTATCAACGGTGCAAGCGTAGCGCCCCGAGTGCCGGCGTTCCAGTCTTGCCAGCTGAAGCTGGGGGCCTTCGCCGAGACGCGCTGTTGCGTTCTGCGCCGTATGGGGCTGGAAGTAACAGGGTCAAGTTGAGAATACGATATGGCTTCAGATACGAATTATTTCAGGTATATAGTTTCTCACAAGTGTATAAAAGACCGAACGCTCAGTGGCACTAGCACTTCCACTGTGTGGACTTGATCACATGCCCAGCCAGAGATCTGACAGACTTCTAAAAAGACCAGGCCCCAATTTCACAACATTGACAAGTCCTATAATTGTAAATCTACGGTTTCTCCAATAGGGAGCGTCTATAGTCTACAGTTACCGCTTACCATCGCACGGGCCGTGCGTTTGTTTGCCACCAGCATAAAAAATAGTGCAGGAACTTTAATAAATCAGCAGTAAATAGCTACTTTTATGCGAAGCAAAATTAGAATTGTCACAAATCACGACAATTGTAGCGAAATTCCGACATAAGCCGAACCTCATGTCAAGAATTTATAAAAATTTTACTAAACCTTGCGACAATTGTCACGGGTTTCGGAAAATAAAAAGTAGTTTATTAACGATATAATGACGTTATTAGTAATAATTTCATGTTGGTGGCAAACAAGCACATGGACCGTCCGACAGTAAGCGGTAGCCGTAGCCTACGGAGGCCTGTGACGTCAGTAACAGTGATATTTTACAATAGTTACAATTGTAATTATGGTGAAATAGGCCACTGCTAAATATGTCACTGGAGTGGCACTGTACAAAAGACCGAACGCTCCGTGGCACTAGCACTTCCACTGTGTGGATTTGATCACATGCCCGGCCAGAGATCTGACAGACTTCTAAAAAGACCTGCTTGAGCCATTTAAACTACAGCTCATGGTAGCACACATATGAGTCATAAAATCTAAGTTCACTGGGTAGTGTCAATTGGAACAAGTTGGTGTGGCTTCTGGAACTAATAAATGCGACAGTGACGCGTTGGTAGTATCTAAATCTCTGACTAGAGAGATCTGTGCCGGTCGCCACTTAATAGAAGCTGGTAAATCTTTTTTTTGACTCATATTTATGTGTGTTACCATGAGCTGTAGTTTAAATGGCTCAAGCAGGTCTTTTTAGAAGTCTGTCAGATCTCTGGCCGGGCATGTGATCAAATCCACACAGTGAAAGTGCTAGTGCCACGGAGCGTTCGGTCTTTTGTACAGTGCCACTCCAGTGACATATTTAGTAGACGCTACCAACGCCTCACTGTTAAATCCAGGATGCCAAGATGCTAATCGCTATACCGCTCAATTGTGAATAGTAACTAAAAGTTTTTTTCGCACTAATATGAAAGAGTGATAGGCAGAGTAAACTAGCGACTATGCGTTAGCGATTGGTAAATTGGCTAATTAAATTAGCTACATACTTAGAAGTCACAAAAGCCACTGACCACGAGCTCATGGTACGGCTACAGGAGTCCCAAAAGTAGCCAAGAGTTAGTACCAAGCGTTGGGCTACTTATCACTCCAGTGAATCAACGAGTAGCTACCAACATGACAGCCACAAAAGCCACTGACCAGCTTGTGCCACGCCACGCTCGGCACCGGGTTCCCCGCCGCGCGGCACTCGAGCACCGCCGCGCCGCCCCGCCGCGCCGCCGCGTGCCGGGACTCCGGCGCCGGCCGCACGCTCGGCGGGACCAGCACCTCCACTGTGTGCACTTGGTCCCGCGCCACCTGGTCCGAGATCTGACTGACTTCTATACAGACTTACCAGCTAGTGCCAAAACTAGTGTCGCCAGCTCATGGCAGTACACATATAAGTGACAAAAACCATTTTAAAAAGATTTGCCAGCTGGACGCTCAGCACCGAGCTCTACATCCAGAAATTTAGACACTACCAACGCGTCACTGTCGCATTTAGAAGTACCAGAAGCCACACAAACTTGTTCCAATTGACACTGGGTTTCCTACTGCCACTCCAGTAACATA
Organism: Thaumatotibia leucotreta; assembly: GCA_025490895.1. Taxonomy (NCBI): domain Eukaryota; kingdom Metazoa; phylum Arthropoda; class Insecta; order Lepidoptera; family Tortricidae; genus Thaumatotibia; species Thaumatotibia leucotreta. Next base: position 12,823 of record JALPQI010009393.1, read on the forward strand.
TTTAGTAGACGCTACCAACGCCTCACTGTTAAATCCAGGATGCCAAGATGCTAATCGCTATACCGCTCTATTGTGAATAACAACTAAAAGTCTTTTTCGCACTAATGAGAAAGTGTGATAGGCAGAGTATACTATGAGACTGAGCCTCAGCGATCGGTAAATTGGCTACGTTCTCGGGAGGCACAAAAGCTGCCAAAAGTTACTAAGTGCCAGGCGTTGGGTTACTTATCGCCACTCTAGTGAGTTAACGAGTATAATATGCTCCCAACATGATGTGCCACAAAAGCCACTGACCAGCTTGTGCCACGCCACGCTCGGCACCGGGTTCCCCGCCGCGCGGCACTCGAGCACCGCCGCGCCGCCCCGCCGCGCCGCCGCGTGCCGGGACTCCGGCGCCGGCCGCACGCTCGGCGGGACCAGCACCTCCACTGTGTGCACTTGGTCCCGCGCTACTCGGTCCGAGATCTGACAGACTTCTATACAGACTTACCAGCTAGTGCCAGTCAAACTCACATTGCTAGCTCATGCTAAGCATAGAGGATCCACAAAAGTTGCTCCCCGCTACTCCAGTCAGAGATTTAGATACTACCAACATGTCACTGTCAAATCCAGAAGTCACTAAAGCCAAGACTTCAATTGGCACCGCGTTTCTTAAGTATTTACTATGTAGCTTAGATGCTAATCGCTACTGCTCAATTGTGAATGAAAGTCTAAGTATCTTTGTCGTACTAATAAAAAAGAATGACAGATAGATTAAACTAAAGTGAGACTGAGCGTTAACGCTTGGTAAATTGGCTACGTGCTCAGTAGTCACAAAAGCCTCTGACCAGCTTGTGCCTCTGTTCTCCTCCATGTCACGAAGACTTACTAGCTTAGTGTCAAGCGTTGGGTAACTTATCACTCCAGCGAGTTAACGAGTAGCTCCCAACATGATATACCACAAAAGCCACTGACCAGCTTGTGCCTCTGTTCTCCTCCAATTCAGTTAAAGACACAAGAACCATGTCACGAAGACTTACTAGCTTAGTGCCAAGCGTTGGGTTACTTATCACTCCAGTGAATCAACGAGTAGCTCCCAACATGATATACCACAAAAGCCACTGACCAGCTTGTGCCACGCCACGCTCGGCACCGGGTTCCCCGCCGCGCGGCACTCGAGCACCGCCGCGCCGCCCCGCCGCGCCGCCGCGTGCCGGGACTCCGGCGCCGGCCGCACGCTCGGCGGGACCAGCACCTCCACTGTGTGCACTTGGTCCCGCGCCACCCGGTCCGAGATCTGACTGACTTCTATACAGACTTACCAGCTAGTACCAGAACTAGTGTCGCCAGGTCATGGCAGTACACATAGGAGCGACAAAAGCCATTTTAAAAAGATTTACCAGTTGGATGCTCAGCACCGAGCTCTTCATCCAGAGATTTAGACACTACAAACCCGTCACATCACATTTAGAAGTTCCAGAAGCCACACCAACTTGCTCCAATTGACACTGGGTTTCTTACTGCCACTCCAATAACATATTATTTAGTAGACGCTACCAACGCCTCACTGTTAAATCCAGGATGCCAAGATGCTAATCGCTATACCGCTCAATCGTGAATAGTAACTAAAAGTCTTTTTCACACTAATGAGAAAGAGTGACAGACAGAGTAAACTAGCGACTAAGCGTTAGCGATTGGTAAATTGGCTACTTAAATTGGTTACGTACTCAGAAGTCACAAAAGCCACTGACCACGAGCTCATGGTACGGCTACAGGAGTCCCAAAAGCTGCTAAGAGTTAGTACCAAGCGTTGGGCTATTTATCACTCCAGTGAATCAACGAGTAGCTCCCAACAGCCACAAAAGCCACTGACCAGCTTGTGCCACGCCACGCTCGGCACCGGGTTCCCCGCCGCGCGGCACTCGAGCACCGCCGCGCCGCCCCGCCGCGCCGCCGCGTGCCGGGACTCCGGCGCCGGCCGCACGCTCGGCGGGACCAGCACCTGTACTGTGTGCACTTGGTCCCGCGCCACCCGGTCCGAGATCTGACAGACTTCTATACAGACTTACCAGCTAGTGCCAGTCAAACTCACATTGCTAGCTCATGCTAAGCACAGAGGATCCACAAAAGTTGCTCCCCGCTACTCCAGTCAGAGATTTAGATACTACCTATCACTGTCAAATCCAGAAGTCACTATAGCCAAGACTTCAATTGGCACCCCGTTTCTTAGATATTTACTATATAGCCAAGATGCTAATCGCTGCCGCTCAATTGTGAAAAGTCTATGTATCTTTGTCGCACTAATAAGAAAGAGTGACAGACAGATTAAACTGGAGTGAGACTGAGCGTTAGCGCTTGGTGAATTGGCTACGTTCTCAGGAATCACAAAAGCTGCCAAGAGTTACTAAGTGCCAGGCGTTGGGTTACTTACCGACACTCTAGTGAGTTCACGAGTATAATATGCTCCCAACACGATATACAGCCACAAAAGCCACTGACCAGCTTGTGCCTCTGTTTTCCTCCGATTCAGTTAAAGATACTACAACCACGTCACGAAGACTTACTAGCTTAGTGTCAAGCGTTGGGTTACTTATCACTCCAGTGAGTTAACGAGTAGCTCCCAACATGATATACCACAAAAGCCACTGACCAGCTTGTGCCTCTGTTCTCCTCCAATTCAGTTAAAGACACTACAACCACGTCACGCAGCCTTACTAGCTTAGTGCCAAGCGTTGGGCTACTTATCACTCCAGTGAATCAACGAGTAGCTCCCAACAGCCACAAAAGCCACTGACCAGCTTGTGCCACGCCACGCTCGGCACCGTGTTCCCCGCCGCGCGGCACTCGAGCACCGCCGCGCCGCCCCGCCGCGCCGCCGCGTGCCGGGACTCCGGCGCCGGCCGCACGCTCGGCGGGACCAGCACCTCCACTGTGTGCACTTGGTCCCGCGCCACCCGGTCCGAGATCTGACAGACTTCTATACAGACTTACCACCTAGTACCATAGTCTCGTCAGGTCATGGCAGTACACATATGAGTCACAAATGCCAATTTAAAAAGATTTACCAGCTCTGCCGTGCAATTCCTAAACCACAGTAACTGCCAAAAGTCGATTTTGAGATAATAGCAAAAAACAGTTTTAAAGTAAAATATTTTCCAAGATTTGATAGTTATTGAGATTTTTTTTTGCTCAAAATGAAGTATTAAAATCGTACAATATGATAATTAAAAAAATACGTTCTTCTGCATTTTCTAAAATTAAACATGTAATTTTTTCGAAATTCTGTGTTCGTACTGCGCTTTCAAAAACAGGAAAAAATATAACAATTACTAATTAAGACACAGTAAAATGACCACTTACTGCACAAATTATGCGTGATTTTTAGAGATAGGAGGCATTTTACAGGTTAAACTGCAGTAAAAGGGACTAGTGTACTGTAATTTAACTAGTATTTTCATTGAATTTTCGTGCTACGAACTTCATTCACAGCAGTAAAATATAGTTTTTCTTAATAAAGTAATTAAAATACAACAAAACTTTGTAACAGCATTACATGATTTTCTTACTAAGAAATTCAAACACGGTTATCAAGTTTCATGCTAATGTGAGACACAGAAAGAAGTAAAAATCGATTTAAAAGTTACTTGGAAAACGCAGTTTATTTAGGGATTTGTCGACAATAATACAAAAAATAGACAAAAATTAAGGTTTATTACCACATTTTCTTAAGCAATGAAATAACAATCTACTTTAGGTAGCAGTATCGCTTGTAATCTTAGCTTTACATTGATTTCAATGAGTAAGGTCACGAGTGATTATGGCGTAGCACTTCTACAATTAATTTTAATAAATATAAATTCTTACGTATTCGTGTCAGTTATAAATCAAAAAGTCTTTAGAATACTGTATATTATAATACAAATCCCCATTAAAAGAATAAATTGTCTTTAATTTTGACCTATTACTACAATACGTAGTACCTACTCCGCTCCTGGAGTATACTTATGTATGACACATCATAGGTTTTGTTATGTTTTTTTGGAGAAAACTAGGAAACAAATTTGCTTCTTTAAAGCATTCTGTTAATAAGATAAATAAATGAAACCTCTTTAGTCATAATTCTAGAACTGCCGGCTGGTTTGTGGAGGCCTTAAATAAGGCCATGATAAACAGTGCTTAAACAAACATCTTGATAGGATATTACGTAGGGGATGATTATTTAAAAAATAAATTATAATGTTCTTTTTTGTTCGGTAAATGTTTTTTTTTTCAATTTCTAATGAATGTTAATTGTTTTGATGTTATTTAACGTCCCTTAAATATCCGTGACTAATTTAATAACACCATATATATTTTATGTAGCAATTCATTAAAGAAATGATTTAGAATTTACTTTTATATTTTATGTTTAGCTTTGAATTTAAACTAACATTTGTTAAATGCATCTGGAATTCCCGTATAAGAAACTTAAACCAAAAAGTATGTAGCAATCTTATCTAATCCCAAAACAGGTAAATACAAATTTCTAAATACTCGATTATTGACCGGTATTGGCGGTATTCGTATAATTCATATGTATAACCTGCTTTATACGTTACGACGAGGTACCGCAATCAAGAACAAATGTAAGTAACAATTTATTATGACATAACGATGATATTTGTTGGCAAGGCATTGCTTAATAAGATGATACCGCCGCCTATGAACCATAACTCGCATTGCAAAATTAAATGTGTACAAACTAGAGAGAAGGTTATTTTTTTTGTCTTTTAAGAACCTAATAATTAGGTAATAATACCTTTATGTGTTTAACTATATAAGTTTTAATTCGGTTATCAACAGACGACACCTTGGTGGTTTTAAATTGTAAACAGGTCAAGAATTATTTTACTACCTTAAACAGGATGTTCTAACGATATCACTATAAGCCCTCTTCAAGTAACGTCCGAGATGAACCTACTCGTAACTCGAATTTGCCACTTAAAATAAACGTCTAAATGCAGTTAAAATAGTCAAATAACATAAAAATACTGCTTAAACTGCAGCCCCTTGGGGTGCTACTGTCCTTTAGCTAGTATTATTGCTATTGAACGTAATACAACATACAGCATAATGTGTACATTAATGAACTTGTTACTGTAGTTTAGATGGCAATACGATACTTATTTGAACAGTAGCGTACCACTTTAAATATCGTTATTTTATTCCTACTGCGTCTTAACTAGTAATAATGCTTATTAATCTATGAAACTAGAAACGCAGTACAACACTTTTAGCATAAAAATTGTATACTGTGTTTTAACTAGTTTCTTTATAAACGAGATACTATGACTTTACTTGCTAAATATCATGATAATCTACACTTGTACTGCGTTTTAGTCAGTATCCGCCCAAAAACCGTAGCCGTAGACCATTTTACTGCGTTTTATATTGCATTACGCAGGAAAAACTAGTCACTTACTGCTTTTGGGGTTTCAAGTTTCCATGTTCCAGTTTTCCAAATTAAAAACCGATCGATTGGGATTATGCGTTTTGATTTGCTGATTATAGATCACCAATAAACCAAAAATCGGAAAATTGGCAGTTACTGTGGTTTAGGAATTGCACGGCAGAGCTGGACGCTCAGCACCGAGCTCTACATCCAGGAATTTAGACACTACCAAAGCGTCTCTGTCCCATTAGAAGTCACATTAGTCAACGTCAGCTTGTTCCAATTGATACTGGGTTTCTTACCTCCACTGCAGTGACATATTTAATAGACGCTACTAACGCCTCACTATCCAGTCCAGAGCGTATAGTCAAGATACTAATAGCTACCGCTCATTTGCGAATAAAAGGTAACTAACTGCCTTTATCGCACTAATAAGAAAGAGTGACAAACAGAGCAAACTAGCGACTAAGCGTTAGGGATTAGTAAATTGGCTAATTGGCTACGTACTCAGAAGTCACAAAAGCCACTGACCACGAGCTCATAGTACGGCTCCCAAAAGCTGCTAAGAGTTAGTACCAAGCGTTGGGGTATTTATCCACTCCAATGGGTTAAAGAGAAGATGCTCCCAAATGATATACAGCCACAAAAGCCACTGACCAGCTTGTGCCACGCCACGCTCGGCACCGGGTTCCCCGCCGCGCGGCACTCGAGCACCGCCGCGCCGCCCCGCCGCGCCGCCGCGTGCCGGGACTCCGGCGCCGGCCGCACGCTCGGCGGGACCAGCACCTCCACTGTGTGCACTTGGTCCCGCGCTACCCGGTCCGGGATCTGACAGACTTCTATACAGACTTACCAGCTAGTGCCAGTCAAACTCACATTGCTAGCTCATGCTGAGCACAGAGGATCCACAAAAGTTGCTCCCCGCTACTCCAGTCAGGGATTTAGATACTACCAATACGTCACTGTCAAATCCAGAAGTCACTAAAGCCAAGACTACAATTGGCGCCGCGTTTCTTAGGTAACTATTTACTATGTAGCCAAGATGCTATTCGCTACCGCTCAATTGTGAATGAAAGTCTAAGTATCTTTGTCGCACTAATAAGAAAGAGTGACAGACAGATTAAACTGGGTGCTTAGCTAAGTTGCCAATCGCTAGCGCTTGCTAGCGCATCGTAGATTTCCCTCTTTGTCGCACTAATATGAAGGAGTGACAGAGAGGGAAAACTACGATGCGCTAGCAAGCGCCAACGATTGGCAACTTGGCTAAGCATCCTGGAGTGATACTGAGCGTTAGCGCTTGGTAAATTGGCTACGTGCTCAGTAGTCACAAAAGCCACTGACCAGCTTGTGTGTCTGTTCTCCTCCAATTCAGTTAAAGACACAACTAACTTAATGCCAAGTTTTAAGTTGCTTATCACTCCAATGAATCAACGAGTAGCTCCCAACATGATATACCACAAAAGCCACTGACCAGCTTGTGCCACGCCACGCTCGGCACCGGGTTCCCCGCCGCGCGGCACTCGAGCACCGCCGCGCCGCCCCGCCGCGCCGCCGCGTGCCGGGACTCCGGCGCCGGCCGCACGCTCGGCGGGACCAGCACCTCCACTGTGTGCACTTGGTCCCGCGCCACCCGGTCCGAGATCTGACAGACTTCTATAAAGACTTAGCAGCTAGTGCCAGTGAAACGCACACTGTTAGCTCATGCTAAGCACAGAGGATCCACTAAAGTTGCTCCCCGCTACTCCAGTCAGAGATTAAGATACTACCAACATGTCACTGTCAAACCTAGAAGTCACTAAAGCCAAGACTTCAATTGGCACCACGTTTCTTAGGTATTCACTATGTAGCCAAGATGCTAATCGCTACAGCTCAATTGTGAATGAAAGTCTAAGCATCTTAATCGCACTAATAAGAAAGAGTGACAGACAGATTAAACTGGGTGCTTAGCCAAGTTGCCAATCGCTAGCGCTTGCTAGCGCATCGTAGCTTTCCCTCTTTGTGGCACTAATATGTAGGAGTGACAGAGAGGGAAAACTACGATGCGCTAGCAAGCGCTAGCGATTGGCAACTAGGCTAAGCATCCTGGAGTGATACTGAGCGTTAGCGCTTGGTAAATTGGCTACGTGCTCAGTAGTCACAAAAGCCACTGACCAGCTTGTGCGTCTGTTCTCCTCCAATTCAGTTAAAGACACAACTAGCTTAATGCCAAGTTTTAAGTTGCTTATCACTCCAGTGAGTTAACGAGTAGCTCCCAACATGATATACAGCCACAAAAGCCACTAACCAGCTTGTGCCACGCCACGCTCGGCACCAGGTTCCCCGCCACGCGGCACTCGATATTTTTTTTTTATGCTATAGGTGGCAAACGAACAGACGAATCGCCTGATGGAAAGCGATTAACGTCGCCCATGGACACCCGCAACACCAGAGGCGTCGCAAATGCGTTGCCGGCCTTTAAGGTGGGAGTACGCTCTTTTCTTGAAGGTTTGAAGGTCGTATCGGTCCGGAAACACCGCTTGTGACAGTTCGTTCCAAAGTTTAGCTGTGCGAGGCAGGAAGCATGATATACCACAAAAGCCACTGACCAGCTTGTGCCACGCCACGCTCGGCACCGGGTTCCCCGCCGCGCGGCACTCGAGCACCGCCGCGCCGCCCCGCCGCGCCGCCGCGTGCCGGGACTCCGGCGCCGGCCGCACGCTCGGCGGGACCAGCACCTCCACTGTGTGCACTTGGTCCCGCGCCACCCGGTCCGAGATCTGACAGACTTCTATACAGACTTACCACCTAGTACCAGAACTAGTGTCGCCAGGTCATGGCACTACACATATGAGTCACAAATGCCAATTTAAAAAGAATTACCAGCTGGATGCTCAGCACCGAGCTCTACATCCAGAAATTTAGACACTACCAACGCGTCACTGTCGCATTTAGAAGTACCAGAAGCCACACAAACTTGTTCCAATTGACACTGGGTTTCTTACTGCCACTCTAGTGACATATTTAGTAGACGCTACCAACGCCTCACTGTTAAGTCCGGGATGCCAAGATGCTAATCACTATACCGCTCAATTGTGAATGAAAGTCTAAGTATCTTTGTCGCACTAATAAGAAAGAGTGACAGACAGATTAAACTAGAGTGAGACGCTTGGTAAATTGGCTACGTACTCAGTAGGCACAAAAGCCACTGACCAGCTTGTGTGTCTGTTCTCTTCCAATTCAGTTAAAGATACTACAACCACGTCACGAAGACTTACTAGCTTAGTGTCAAGCGTTGGGTAACATATCACTCCAGTGAATCAACGGATAGCTCCCAACATGATATACCACAAAAGCCACTGACCAGCTTGTGCCACGCCACGCTCGGCACCGGGTTCCCCGCCGCGCGGCACTCGAGCACCGCCGCGCCGCCCCGCCGCGCCGCCGCGTGCCGGGACTCCGGCGCCGGCCGCACGCTCGGCGGGACCAGCACCTCCACTGTGTGCACTTGGTCCCGCGCCACCCGGTCCGAGATCTGACAGACTTCTATAAAGACTTACCATCTAGTACCAGAACTAGTGTCGCAAGCTCATGACAGTACACATATGAGTGACAAAAGCCATTTTAAAAAGATTTACCAGCTGGACGCTCAGCACCGAGCTCTACATTCGGAAATTAAGACACTACCAACGCGTCACTGTCGCATTTAGAAGTTCCAGAAGCCACACCAACTTGCTCCAATTGACACTGGGTTTCCTACTGCCACTCCAGTGACATATTTAGTAGACGCTACCAACGCCTCACTGTTATATCCAGGATGCCAAGATGCTAATCGCTATACCGCTCAATTGTGAATAACAACTAAAAGTCTTTTTCGCACTAATGAGAAAGAGTGATAGGCAGAGTATGAGACTATGACTATGAGATGAGACTGAGCTTCAGCGATCGGTGAATTGGCTACGTTCTCAGGAGTCACAAAAGCTGCCAAGAGTTACTAAGTGCCAGGCGTTGGGTTACTTATCGTCACTCTAGCGAGTTAACGAGTATAATATGCTCCCAACATGATATACAGCCACAAAAGCCACTAACCAGCTTGTGCCACGCCACGCTCGGCACCGGGTTCCCCGCCGCGCGGCACTCGAGCACCGCCGCGCCGCCCCGCCGCGCCGCCGCGTGCCGGGACTCCGGCGCCGGCCGCACGCTCGGCGGGACCAGCACCTCCACTGTGTGCACTTGGTCCCGCGCTACTCGGGCCGAGATCTGACAGACTTCTATAAAGACTTACCTGCTAGTGCCAGTCAAACTCACATTGTTAGCTCATGCTAAGCACAGAGGATCCACAAAAGTTGTTCCCCGCTACTCCAGTCAGAGATTTAGATACTAGCAACATGTCACTGTCAAATCCAGAAGTCACTAAAGCCAAGATTTCAATTGGCATTGCGTTTCTTACGTATTTACTATGTAGCTTAGTTGCTAATCGCTACCGCTCAATTGTGAACGAAAGTCTAAGTATCTTTGTCGCACTAATAAGAAAGAGTGACAGAACGATTAAACTAGATTGAGACTGAGCGTTAGCGCTTGGTAAATTGGCTACGTACTCATCAGTAGTCACAAAAGCCACTGACCAGCTTGTGCCTCTGTTCTCCTCCAATTCAGTTAAAGACACAAGAACCATGTCACGAAGACTTACTAGCTTAGTGTCCAGCCTTGGGTTCCTTATCACTCCAGTGAATCAACGAGTAGCTCCCAACATGATATTCCACAAAAGCCACTGACCAGCTTGTGCCTTTGATCTCCTCCAATTTAGTTAAAGACACAAGAACCATGTCACGAAGACTTCCTAGCTGAGTGCCATACGTTGGGTTACTTATCAATCCAGTGAATCAACGAGTAGCTCCCAACATGATATACCACAAAAGCCACTGACCAGCTTGTGCTTCTGTTCTCCTCCAATTCAGTTAAAGACAAAACTAGCTTAATGCCAAGTTTTAAGTTGCTTATCACTCCAGTGAATCAACGAGTAGCTCCCAACAGCCACAAAAGCCACTGACCAGCTTGTGCCACGCCACGCTCGGCACCGGGTTCCCCGCCGCGCGGCACTCGAGCACCGCCGCGCCGCCCCGCCGCGCCGCCGCGTGCCGGGACTCCGGCGCCGGCCGCACGCTCGGCGGGACCAGCACCTCTACTGTGTGCACTTGGTCCCGCGCTACTCGGTCCGAGATCTGACAGACTTCTATACAGACTTACCAGCTAGTGCCAGTCAAACTCACATTGCTAGCTCATGCTAAGCATAGAGAATCCACAAAAGTTGCTCCCCGCTACTCCAGTCAGAGGTTTAGATACTACCAATATGTCACTGTCAAATCGAGAAGTCACTAAAGCCAAGACTTCAATTGGCACCGCGTTTCTTAGGTATTTACTATGTAGCTTAGATGCTAATCGCTACCGCTCAATTGTGAATGAAAGTCTAAGTATCTTTGTCGCACTAATAAGAAAGAGTGACAGACAGATTAAACTAGAGTGAGACGATTGGTAAATTGGCTACGTAATCAGTAGTCACAAAAGCCACTGACCAGCTTGTGCCTCTGTTCTCCTCCAATTCAATTAAAGATACTACAACCACATCACGAAGACTTACTAGCTTAGTGCCAAGCGTTGGGTTACTTATCGCTCCAGTGAATCAACGAGTAGCTCCCAACATGATATACCACAAAAGCCACTGACCAGCTTGTGCCACGCCACGCTCGGCACCGGGTTCCCCGCCGCGCGGCACTCGAGCACCGCCGCGCCGCCCCGCCGCGCCGCCGCGTGCCGGGACTCCGGCGCCGGCCGCACGCTCGGCGGGACCAGCACCTCGACTGTGTGCACTTGGTCCCGCGCTACTCGGTCCGAGATCTGACAGACTTCTATACAGACTTACCAGCTAGTGCCAGAACTAGTGTCGCCAGGTCATGGCAGTACACATATAAATGACAAAAGCCATTTTAAAAAGATTTACCATCTGGACGCTCAGCACCAAGCTCTACATTCAGAAATTTAGACACTTATCACTGTCGCATTTAGAAGTTCCAGAAGCCACACCAACTTGCTCCAATTGACACTGGGTTTCCTACTGCCACTCCAGTAACATATTATTTAGTAGACGCTACCAACGCCTCACTTTTAAATCCAGGATGCCAAGATGCTAATCGCTATACCGCTCAATTATGAATAACAACTAAAAGTCTTTTTCGCACTAATGAGAAAGAGTGACAGACAGAGTAAACTAGCGACTAAGCGTTAGCGATTCGTAAATTGGCTAATTAAATTAGCTACGTACTCAGAAGTCACAAAAGCCACTGACCACGAGCTCATGGTACAGCTACAGGAGTCCCAAAAGCTGTCAAGAGTTAGTACTAAGCGTTGGGCTACTTATCCCTCTACTGAATCAACGAATATCTCCCAAATGATATACAGCCACAAAAGCCACTGACCAGCTTGTGCCACGCCACGCTCGTTCTCTGTTCTCCTCCAATTCAGTTAAAGACACAACTAGCTTAATGCCAAGTTTTAAGTTGCTTATCACTCCAGTGAATCAACGAGTAGCTCCCAACATGATATGCCACAAAAGCCACTGACCAGCTTGTGCCACGCCACGCTCGGCACCGGGTTCCCCGCCGCGCGGCACTCGAGCACCGCCGCGCCGCCCCGCCGCGCCGCCGCGTGCCGGGACTCCGGCGCCGGCCGCACGCTCGGCGGGACCAGCACCTCTACTGTGTGCACTTGGTCCCGCGCCACCCGGTCCGAGATCTGACAGACTTCTATAAAGACTTACCAGCTAGTGCCAGTCAAACTCACATTGCTAGCTCATGCTAAACACAGAGGATCCACAAAAGTTGCTCCCCGCTACTCCAGTCAGAGATTTAGATACTACCAACACGTCACTGTCAAATCCAGAAGTCCCTAAAGCCAAGACTTCAATTGGCACTGCGTTTCTTAGGTATTTACTATGTACAACAAGTCACTGTCAAATCCAGAAGTCACTAAAGCCAAGACTTCAATTGGCACCGCGTTTCTTAGGTATTTACTATGTAGCCAAGATGTTAATCGCTACGTGATCGCTACGGCTCAATTGTGAATGAAAGTCTAATATCTTTGTCGCACTAATAAGAAAGAGTGACAGACAGATTAAACTAGAGTGAGACGCTTGATAAATTGGCTACGTACTCAGTAGTCACAAAAGCAACTGACCAGCTTGTGCCTCTGTTCTCCTCCAATTCAGTTAAAGATACTACAACCACGTCACGAAGACTTACTAGCTTAGTGTCAAGCGTTGGGTTACTCATCACTCCAGTGAATCAACGAGTAGCTCCTAACATGATATACCACAAAAGCCACTGACCAGCTTGTGCCACGCCACGCTCGGCACCGGGTTCCCCGCCGCGCGGCACTCGAGCACCGCCGCGCCGCCCCGCCGCGCCGCCGCGTGCCGGGACTCCGGCGCCGGCCGCACGCTCGGCGGGACCAGCACCTCTACTGTGTGCACTTGGTCCCGCGCTACTCGGTCCGAGATCTGACAGACTTCTATAAAGACTTACCATCTAGTACCAGAACTAGTGTCGCCAGGTCATGGCAGTACACATATGAGTCACAAAAGTCAATTTAAAAAAGACTTACCAGCTGGACGCTTGGCACAGAGTTCTCTATCCAGAAATTTAGACACTACCAACGCGTCACTGTCGCATTTAGAAGTTCCAGAAGCCACACCAACTTGCTCCAATTGACACTGGGTTTCTTACTGCCACTCCAGTAACATATTATTTAGTAGACGCTACCAACGCCTCACTGTTAAATCCAGGATGCCAAGATGCTAATCGCTATACCCCTCAGTTATGAATAACAACAAAAAGTCTTTTTCACACTAATGAGAAAGAGTGACAGACAGAGTAAACTATGAGACTGAACCTCAGCGATCGGTAAATTGGCTACGTACTCAGAAGTCACAAAAGCCACTGACCACGAACTCATGGTACGAATACAAGCTGCCAAGAGTTAGTACCAAGTGAATCAACGAGTAGCTCCAAACATGACAGCCACAAAAGCCACTGACCAGCTTGTGCCACGCCACGCTCGGCACCGGGTTCCCCGCCGCGCGGCACTCGAGCACCGCCGCGCCGCCCCGCCGCGCCGCCGCGTGCCGGGACTCCGGCGCCGGCCGCACGCTCGGCGGGACCAGCACCTCCACTGTGTGCACTTGGTCCCGCGCCACCCGGTCCGAGATCTGACAGACTTCTATACAGACTTACCAGCTAGTGCCAGTCAAACTCACATTGCTAGCTCATGCTAAGCACAGAGGATCCACAAAAGATGCTCCCCGCTACTCCAGTCAGAGATTTAGATACTACCTATCACTGTCAAATCCAGAATTCACTAAAGCCAAGACTTCAATTGGCACCGCGTATCTTAGGTATTTACTATGTAGCCAAGATGCTAATCGCTACCGCTCAATTGTGAATGAAAGTCTAAGTATCTTTGTCGCACTAATAAGAAAGAGTGACAGGCAGATTAAAACTAGAGTGAGACGCTTGGTAAATTGGCTACGTACTCAGTAGTCACAAAAGCCACTGACCAGCTTGAGCCTCTGTTCACCTCAAATTCAGTTAAAGATACTACAACCACGTCACGAAGACTTACTAGCTTAGTGTCAAGCGTTGGGTTACTTATCACTCCAGTGAATCAACGAGTAGCTCCCAACATGATGTACCACAAAAGCCACTGACCAGCTTGTGCCTCTGTTCTCCTCCAATTCAGTTAAAGACACAAGAACCATGTAACGAAGACTTACTAGCTTAGTGCCAAGCGTTGGGTTACTTATCACTCCAGTAAATCAACGAGTAGCTCCCAACATGATACACAGCCACAAAAGCCACAGACCAGCTTGTGCGTCTGTTCTCCTCCAATTCAGTTAAAGATACTACAACCACGTCACGAAGACTTACTAGCTTAGTGCCAAGCGTTGGGTTACTTATCACTCCAGTAAATCATCAACGAGTAGCTCCCAACATGATATGCCACAAAAGCCACTGACCAGCTTGTGCCACGCCACGCTCGGCACCGGGTTCCCCGCCGCGCGGCACTCGAGCACCGCCGCGCCGCCCCGCCGCGCCGCCGCGTGCCGGGACTCCGGCGCCGGCCGCACGCTCGGCGGGACCAGCACCTCCACTGTGTGCACCTGGTCCCGCGCCACCCGGTCCGAGATCTGACAGACTTCTATAAAAACTTACCACCTAAAAAGATTTACCAGCTGGACACTCAGCACCGAGCTCTACATCCAGGAATTTAGACACTACCAAAGCGTCTCTGTCCCATTAGAAGGTCACAGGAGTCAACACCACTGCCATGCTAAGTAAAAAAGACGCATCTCTTATAGTAGTTCTGAGGGAGATGCGTCCTTTTTTGTTAGCACAGCAGACCAGCTTGTCCCAATTAACACTGGGTTTCATACCGCCACTCCAGTGATACATTGAGTAGACGCTACCATCTTATCATTGTCGCATTTAGACCGAATGGTTCAGCAAAATGGGTCCTCTCGGGGCGTAGCGTAGTATTAGATCCGGAAGTAGTTTTCATTTCATGTGTGTGACGATTAAAAATTGCTTGTCGGTACGCCTATTTGAATTAGGCATCGTTTGACTTTGAGGCAACTTGGCTATGTACACAAAAGCCACTGACCAGCTTGTGCCACGCCACGCTCGGCACCGGGTTCCCCGCCGCGCGGCACTCGAGCACCGCCGCGCCGCCCCGCCGCGCCGCCGCGTGCCGGGACTCCGGCGCCGGCCGCACGCTCGGCGGGACCAGCACCTCCACTGTGTGCACTTGGTCCCGCGCTACTCGGTCCGAGATCTGACAGACGTAGTCTCCTGCGTCCTGTTGAAGAAAATATAACTTAAATAGATGCGCTGTATACTGGTTCATTAAGGGATGAGGGTTTTCTGCCACTATAGGGCGGTGAAATGGCAGCACCGTGGCGTAAGGTCCTACGAATTGTCAAAACAATTACGCGAATTGAATTTCTATATAAATATATATTTATTTATAAATTCTTAAAACCATTACTTTAGGAACATTATTTTTAAAACAAATAAAACAGTTTATTCCAAGTCGATTCCCATGAAATGATCAAAGTCGTAGTAATCGTCTTTAGTACCAATGACTTTGCGCCTCTGTTTTAGAGCTCAATCTTCAGTTTGACGACAGTGTATTAGTCGTAATAAGTACCTACATTGTCAATAAACTTCCAAATAAAATATAATTTCGACATTTTAGGTCCTACCTATGAATAGAACCTATGAATCTGACAGCTGTGTAGACCAGCCGCCTACTCTAGCGTCGCCTGATGGCATAAAAAAATAAATATCGAAAACCTTTATTCGTCAAAAACCAAAACACTTATTTCATTTATTTTTTAAGGTCCCGTTTTTGTCCTTAGAGTACGGGACCCTAAAAAACGTAAAAAGATTAGCGTAAAAATGTATCGGAATGTAATTTAGATGTTTATCCAAAAATGCATGGTACCCGGGGGACACATAGATAACATACAATCCTTTTATCATGGCAAAGCTAATATTTCATACCCATTTGTTGGAATCCGATAACTTTGGAATGTACGATCTGCGTATTTTGAATTATTGAATTTCATAGTCGGGTATCCGTTATGAAATACCTAATTATCAGTGATCGGAACCACTCCTGCCCAGCAATGTACTGAGAAGAAGTATCATGTCTGTACGTCATAGAATAATATTTTGTCTTAAAACTTTTTTTTTTGTCCGCAAGTGTGATGAAAAACATTGTATCCATCACGGTCGGTAAGCGGAATACTGACTCGAGTCATTAAAAGCCCTCCGCCTACGGTGTCGGGCTTCTAACACTCTCGTTACTAATTCCGTACTTACCTCCCTTGATGCACAACGTACTATTACACGAAATACCGCCGTGTGGCAGGATTGGTGCCGATCACTAATAATTATCTATGCTAACCCTTTCTATTACGAGCTAATCCTAAACCGCTTCATTCATCCATCTGTCTGTCTTGTGAACGGTAATGAGAGCAAGAGTACCATATCCATTGATAAATTATCAATATTTTTTTATCGTTGTTTTTATAAAATAACTTCATTGAACATGACAGAAAGCAAAGAAAAAAAATATGATAGAAAATAAGAAAAAAGAAAACCAACTCTGTAACCTATGCAACTGGTCTCACGTCGAGCTACTAAGTTATGAACACGAACAAAAGATGCGCACTTCCGTGTAAATAAAAGAGACACGGCGATACTCGCCCAGCTATCAGCTTTCACCGCCGGGCGAGTATCGCCGTGTCTCTTTTATTTACACGGGAGTGCGTATCTTTTGTTCGTGTTTATAACCCATAGTTCGTAACTTAGTAGCTCACCGTGAGACCAGTGCCAATAAACCATTAAATGCTTAAACCATTCGAATATTTGAAATTCGAATGCCTTTCCATCAACGGTCGATCTCATTACAGATTGTGCGCGCTTAAAAGAAATTATTTTTTTTATGACTGAACTTGGGGCAAATCAATTTACTTAATGACAGTAATGACCCTAAAGGCAACTAGAAAACCTGGAATATTAATTCTGGCAAATATTTTTTTTAGCCTTGTGAAGAAAATAGTTGGACACAAAAACTGTATAAGAAAATCATTTAGTTTTTTAAATTGATTACAGTGAATATAGATGAAACGGTCCAGTTTGTGTGTAATAATCACCAGAAACAACATTAAAGATGCCCGAAATATAAGTCCTGTAATTTGACAACCCTAGAGGCCTAGTTAATTAAAAAAAGTTTTCTGAATAGAGGAAAATATGACCCTTAAAAAGAAAGCATTTAAAAAATTCGGCCCCGCTCCGTGTCGTCAAAAACAAACGCACGTTTTTTTTAAATCCTAAAAAAATGCAAAGCAGACATCTAAACGGTAATTGGCAGCGGAAAATATGATAATCGTCGCATAAAAACCTTTGTGGTGCTTCGTCGCTCGTTATTTTTTATGTGTGGCAACACTGAGGTACGATTTCCCGCAATTTTGGGCAGCCATCTTTTTGTGGGGCGAAATTGTCTTTTTATTATGTTTTCTTCGATAATTTGGCGGTTTTGATGTTTTATTCCTTTTATTTATGCGCTCTCAGTCATTTCGCTGCACATGTACTAAAATTGAGTACTTACATCAAACTGGTTATGTTACATTTGTGAACTCCTGAATAAAACGTCTATTCAAATAAGTATAATTTTCATAACTCAATTTTAACAAAGGAGAAGTGAGTAATCAGTATGATATATAATTTTCCATTAAAAATCGTAGGTTATTTATAAAAATACCTAAGTGATGTAAAATATGCTAGCAAAGTACGTCACGTCTAGTCAAAAGGTCAACGGATTGTTTATTCAAATAGGCCTAGCAAAAAGCACTTCTAATGCTAACAGGTACTCATTTTTAGTTACTGTACAATTTGGAAAAGATCTCCCACTATTATTTGAAGTTTTGTTGTATTGTGAAATAATTTAACTACATTCTTGATTTCAAAATAGTGTACGACAAAAATCTACTTTTGTAATATTTATTTTCACTTTTAAAATATGTTGGAGCGTTGCCAGTATCGGGTTATAGCGATTGAGACATTGCTTTAACTTTTTGTTTAACATACAGGTCGTTTTGCAAAGTTTTTTTACGTTACTTGGACTATACTCTGTCTAGTCAGTAGAAAAAGGCGGCAAATAAAAAAGTAGGCTGAAGAATTGGTTGTCCAAAAAAAAATACCGCCTTTTATATTAACAAGCTGGATAGAATATATTATTTACGTTTTGGTAGCACGCAGATAGTCTTAAAGAAGACTTCAAAAATATGACTATGGGGAGAAAAACATCCTGTTAAAGGTAAACTTTATTTATATTCATAGCCGTTCTACAAAACTCCATCTTGGCTCTATGTTTATGATTTTCTAGTAGCTTAACGCTTCAATTTTTCAAGACAGCTCCGTCCGGTGTGAAATTGGGCACTATATTCAAAGGCCGAATTCAAATGAGCCATAAGTCATGAGGCTTCATACATATGGAGCATCAATTTAAACTAACGGCCAGAAGGGTTGTCTTTCTTGGTCTTATCGCTAAGGGGGAGTCAGCCAAGATGCTACTCGTATTCTGCAATCGTATACGATAAGCAATAAGTAACAAATGTATCAAAATGACAGATTCGAACGAAAAGTCACGTGACCATTTCCATACATTATTATCACGTCACGTTACGTGACTTGTCGCTTATCGTATACGATTGCTGATTGGCATCTTGTGGACAACCAGAAAGACAACCCTTCTGGACGAAAAAAAAACTTAGCAAAACGATCTGTACATAAAAAAAGTTTGTAATTTTTTTGCTTTGATTTGATACTGGCAATGTTCCAACTGCCAATGTATAAGTTGCAGAATATTCTTTAAATTGCAGGAACATACTCATAAGTTTCCGAGAAATTTCATGAGAATTAAGTTGCAAGTTTCCATTGAGAATGTTTCCATGAGAACTTATGTATAAAAATGTGGAATTTTCACACACACAGCTGTCAAATTCATACTATTCATAGGTAGGTACTGGACCTAAAATATCGAAATTCTATTTTATTTGGAATTTTATTGATTTTGTAATGCATTACGACTAATACACGGTCGTCGAACTGAAGTCTGAGCTCTAAAACAGGCTCGTAAAGTCCCTAGTATTAATAGTACATTGTGCATCAAGGGAGGTAAGTACGGAATTACTAACGAGAGCGTTAGAAGCTCGACGCCGTTAGGCGGAGGGCTTTTATGACTCGAGTTAGTATTCCGCTTACCGACCGTGATGCATACAATGTTTTTCATCACACTTGCCGACAAAAAAAAGTTTTAAGGCATAATATTATCAAATGACGTACTGACATTTCTATTACTCCCTAGGGAATTTCACTTTTCTATTACTCCCGCTACGCACGCATGCAATGGCGCGCTTAGACAGCAAGTATGATGAAAAAATAATTAATATAACTTTGTTCATTTCATGGGAATTGACTTGGAACATTTTTTTTATTTATTTTAGAAAACAATATTTCTAAAGTAATGGTTTTCAGAATAAATAAACCTATAAATATATTGAAAATTAAATGTGCGTATTTATTTTGACAGTTCGTTAAACCTTCCGCTCAGTGCTGCCATCTCACCTCAGAATCTCATTTCAGTGGCAGAAAAAGTATCAAAAATTCTCATACAAGAAAACATGAAAAAACTTATGGGAGATCCACTTGAAAATGATAACACGAACAAAAATGGAGTAAAGTTTGCATAGGGATGAATAAAATATTTAATTTATAGACTTGACCCTTAGTTAAATTACGATGCAACAAATTTTTGCGTGTTTGAAAGTTGATCCCCTAAGGACGCTAAACGAGAGGGGAATTTTTATATCAGGATTAAGTACACATTTAGTTATAGATAGACGCCTTGTAATATTGAATGCAGTACCTGTTTCAATTTATTTTTAAATACCTAGGCTGAAATACGTATATTCGCACTCATTTCGGCTGTGGGTGTTAACTTTGTATTCTATTTTCTGTCTTCGTTCGTAGGTATACTTTGGATTTATTCATTTGAGGTCACAGACAGATAATTATGGTCATTATGTTACGTCATGTCGGTCTGTAAAAAGTAGACAATTTGTTAAAATTAAACATATTGTGAAAACACAAATCAAATTATTTTTAACTAAATATTTTGATTTGTACTTTTAATTTTTCTCCAGTAGTCACACTACTTAATACTACATAAATTATAAGTTTTTCTTTGGTATATGACATCTAATCGCTATCTTAAAGAACGTTTCAATTATCTTTGTTCGGTCAGGTCGTCACAAATTCTACTACTTTCCGTCCCATCCTCGTCTTCAAAATTTTATAACCGTTCTTTTACTTTCCTGGCTGTTCGTCTATGGAACTCTTTGCCGCCGGATGTTAGGCGCCCTCAATCTCTAAATATATTTAAAAAACGACTTAAAGATCACTATTTACTCCCATAACTATAGTGGGTAGTCTTAATTTTGGTCATTCACTGGCATATCTATGGCTGTATTGGCTGGTTTAGGTGTATAGCTAGTTTTCCGTATTTTTTTTTTATTTTTTTTTATATGTAGGTAATATATATGTATTTATTTATATGTATGAATATATATGTATGTTTTGTATATTTATAATATATATATATGTACTTTTAAATGTGTGTGATAAGATAAATGAGCTTCTTAAAATGTTGCAATCACCTACTGTTTCACTATTTTAATTTGTTTCCGCTACCCAAAGGTTGTCTGGAAGAGATTGCTTTATAGCCCGTAAGACCGCCTGTTGTGTACCTCTATGTATAATCGTCTGTTTTAACCATGTTTTCTTTTTTGTTAAGGTGTGCAATAAAGAGTATTCTATCTATCTATATATATATCTATCTATCTAATATTTATAATTTTGTTAAAATTATTTATTTTTATTATTTTTTTAGGGACAGGTTATTTCGTCAAGTTTAATCTTATTTTTTGATTGCCAGGCAAAAGGTGTGGTAATATAAAAACACATTGTGGTAGCATTGTACCTAATCAAAAATAAGTTTTATGACGAGTTACGTCGGAAAACTTATTTCGAAAAAAGATTGATTATCTCTGAAACCAATCCGAATCCAGGAAATTTTATGTACCATTAAAGACTCTAAATATGGTGAAGAATTCAGCATTAAAATCTTTAGGAATGCTCGCGAGCATCCTGTATGTGCCATACCTACTTTAACAAATGTGTTTATTTCTCTTTATTGTCCATCTTCTTGCTTTCTTATCTCATGACACATTGATCCCAGAGGAAACAATTTGTATATATCTTTTATTCCCAAACATAAATGACTAAAGACATGTTTTAGGGTTTTTTGAAAATTCAACTCTTGAAAGTGTTAAACAGTAAAAAAAACAACATGGTTATCGTTTCTATGTATAGTCTATCGTGTCGCTGTACCGAAATGTACGTGAAATACCATCTCCTCTGTTATGGTCTCATGGGCTTGCGGGTTATGACAGGGGTATCGTTTTTGTGTTTATTTCTGATTCAAAAAAATCTAAATATAGCATGTTAATCAACGTTAATTTTTCCTGAGTTTTCACGAGATAGCAATCAAAATTTCATATATCTGTGTATCCAAGAGGTTTTTTATGAAGTCAAAATTGCAAGAAAAGTTCGCCATCTTGAATTTAGGTCTTAAGTTTAATACGACCGTGATAAAAATTGATAGAACGCGGCCGAACCGCGGGTAAAAGCACCATCCGCCACACTTAAATCGGTTAAGGCAAACGCGAGATAATCGCGGGAATACATTAACACGCAGTGAATAGATATTAGTACGCGGGTGAAGCCGCGGGTAACATATGCAGATACATTCTCAGACATGAAGTTGGGTAAGTATTGCAGCGATATCTTACCTGCGGTCCGACGTCAGTGATTTGCAGATTGTAC
The DNA here is from genome assembly GCA_025490895.1 of Thaumatotibia leucotreta. Taxonomy (NCBI): domain Eukaryota; kingdom Metazoa; phylum Arthropoda; class Insecta; order Lepidoptera; family Tortricidae; genus Thaumatotibia; species Thaumatotibia leucotreta. Next base: position 34,771 of record JALPQI010009393.1, read on the forward strand.
CCGTCGACGAGTCGGAACCGCTCGTCCCTGGTGACCATGAGGCTGGCTGCTGTCAGGACTGCGGGTCCTCGCCGCCAGAGGAGCACTAAGGAACCTGGAGACAGATTTGCTAAACTCACTAATGGGCCATACCTACTAATTTTGTTGTATGAGATAGGTTACAAATCTTTTCTGTAGACATATGACAGTTAAGGGCTCTAGAACTCTATTTTTTAATTCAGAACAGGTAGACCTTTAATCACGATCATACCTCATATTTTAAAGACAAACGGGTCTTAATCGCGGAAACTTGCGTTTAATTATATCCTGACGTTTCGGGCATGACGTTACACCCGTGGTCGCAGGCAGACAACGTCATGCCCGAAACGTCAGGATGTAATTAAACGTAAGTTTACGAGATTAAGACCCGTTTGTCTTTAAAATATGAGTGATAATCGTGAAAATTTAAATCAATACGATCATACCTGCTGATAAGTGATCATTTAATATATATAACATGGACGTCTAACGCCAGTTCAAAACTGATCTCAAAAAAAATTGTTCAATTGTGCCACGATGGGCAGGACATAGCGCTTTCTTAACACCGCGCATATTTCGGCGCAACATCCTTGACAAATGTTTATAGAATATAGCCAAACAAAACTTTGATGGATCAATCACAACTAGTTTTAAATGTCGGTTTAAGTTTTTATTGGTTGATATTGAATTTCATTACCGTGATGCATTGAAGAAGGGGTGGCACTTGACAACTAAAATTCAGGACCGTTTTTGAAAGGCAATCTAGTATGGCGTGCGGCATCCATGTTTTATTTCTTCGTAGATAAATAGAATAGAATAGAAAATAATTTATTCATGACACACATTAAAAGGACAAAGTAGATATGACAGTATACAAAAGAAAAAGAA
>JALPQI010009394.1:0-39292 GCA_025490895.1 Thaumatotibia leucotreta
AACTAACTAGTAAGAAATGCATGAAATACGAAGAAGAAATTGTAGATAATTAATAAAACATTAATAAACAAAATGTATTATTCATCAGGTACGGTGGAGCCGAAAAATTGGAAGACATCATTTGGCATTTAGCGGAGAATATGGCGGGTGGTGACTTATCATCGGAGGTATGTTTCACTGTAATTCTTTGTATTTCTAAGATATTACCAACACACAGATTTGAAAAACTTCCTATCTTTTTCCTAAATTATTTGGACTTTTGACTATCCGAACTACAGACTTAGCCAAGATGTCATTCTGCAATCGTATACGATAAGCGAAAAGTCATGTGACCATAATAATGTATGGAAATGGTCACGTGATATTTATTACTGATCTGTCATTCTCATACATTTATTACGTATCGCTTATAGTTTATGATTTCAGAATAGCACTTGGATAGGCCTGCTACTGTCGTTCCCAATTCATTCGGATAATTGAGGTTTTATTATACCTCATTTAACATTTTTCGTGTTTTTGTACTTATTATATTTCTTGCTTAATTTGATGAAAACATGCTGCATAGAAGTGCAAGCTCGTGTCATAAAACCTCGGCTTAGACATCGGGTTTTAAAAGACACTAGTGAAATCACTTACCTCCCTTTACATTAAATCATTTTACATACCTACGTATGTAATTTTTTATAATTATGGTGTAAAATCTTAGGGTGCAGCTCCACTGATGCGAAGCGGAGCGGAGCTGTGGGAGCTCGGCCAATGAGATCGCATCAGTGTTTCGAATTTTGAATTTGAAGAATATAATTGGTCAATTTTGCACAGCTCCGCTCCGCTCCGCGTCAGTGGAAACGCACCCTTACAGTTGTGGATTAGTGAAACCTGAGAACCTATCTCAACCTGTCTTTGTAGTAATTACAAAATGAGAGAGAGCTAAAATATATTTTCTCAAACTTGCTACGGAATGTTGATGTTACTTACTTTAAATTAAACCCGGAAATACTATGTATCCGGTGTCATGTCTCATGTGCTAAGATGATATGTAAAGAGATTTCATGTATTTATTTCACACCTAGGACTGCAAACAGACTGTCTTTTGTTTTGAAACGTCAAATTGTGACACTAGGTCTTAACATTCAGCCACAGAAAAAAAAATTACCTTAGAACTGATGTCTATACCGCCAGGTAAAAGAATATTTCAAACAGATTAAAAAAAAAGCTAGGCGCGAATGTTTTTTTAAATGTTTTACGATACTGTACTAATGGTATATTTACAAATGAAATAGTATGGTTCGGCGAAATCAGTTCGTTTTATTTCATGGCAAGTTTGAGAAAAGGACTATACAAATCTCGGCGAGAAACAGGGTTACAGGCCGCGTATCCCTATTTGGCCTCAGTTCCTTCGGCCAGATATATCTACTTGGCCTGTAACCCTTCGTTTCCCGTCCTCTATAGTAATGTACTATTACGCGACTTAACGTTACCGATTGGCACCTTGGCTATAATTAGCCTGTGCAGAGATTGTTTGCTTTCCAAATAAATAAAAACAAAATGTCCGACTTCTTTACAGTTTCAAATCTGGTCGAACTCCATCAACAGCAATTTGTTGGAGTCAGAAATGTCTGCCCAGCGAGCCAGGGATCTGGTGGATGAAAACCTTAACTGGGAGAGTGCACATTTAGAATATGTGTATGAGTGGATAGATGATAATGACGCACCGACGCTTGTAGTCTCTATGGTTTTGATATTAGGGTCGTTTTTACTTACGATTTTCAACCATTGATGAAACTGCTACATTGCTTTCTAACGCCTTTATTTATAAACGTCTCCTAATTTAGCAATCCGCTAAGTATTGTTTGTCCTCTTCAGTCTAAACGTATTAACACGTTCGACGCCGGTGACACAGCGTGTGTGACCAACAAAATCAGATTCCTATGCCAGCGACACACATACGTGATCAGATTATCCTTATTCTTATGCCACTAGCATAAATCAAGTTCTTACTCCTATGCCAGTGCCATAGAAATACGAACGTTTTGACATAAATGCTGTGTCACTGGCATAAGAGTACAATCTGTTCAGTCACACATGCGTGTCAATGGCATAGGAGTTCTATCAGATAATTTCGATCGGCATAGTGTTAGCGCTTAGTGAAACAGTACTGGAGGCGAACGTGTTAATAAGACTGAAAGAGACAAACAATACTTGGCAGCTTGCTATGTTAGGTATCGTTTATGAATAAGGGGGTAAGGCTTTTGCCACACCTGCTGCATTCGTTGCTCAGATATTGTAAATATAATTGTTGACTTGATCGCCGCGTTGACCGCATCTAGTGTGGTAAAGGCATAAACAAACAAATTCATTGATAATTGCAATTCTAGTAGAGAGAGTAGCTTTAATCGTACGATTTATTTAAAATTAGTAGGTATTTTTATTTTTTCTTATTTATATCAATTGTTATGTAGAGATATAGTATACATATAATTATACATTAGATATAAAGATTGTGTGCAGGGTGAAGGAAACTCGTTATTATCCTTCCGGATAATATTTGTAGTTTCAAAAGTAATGTTCAAATCAAATAGGTCGATTGGACTAAACTATGACTTTGGTCGTAATCTAGTATGTCCATTACGTTTCGAGGTCATAGCTTGTCTAGTCTTCTTATAACATGATAATACGTTTATTGAGTACAATGAAATGAACTCAGACCATCGAAATCTCTTCGGTCGAAATCGCTCGGCGTTGGTCTAAAGGCCCGGCCACGACATTGGTCTAAGGCGACCAGCGGCGAACGAATTCATGAGTTGGAGCGGGAATTCGATATGGGTACGAGAGGGAGTACCATAAGTTTTCCGCTAAGCCGGTCGCCTTAGACCGATGTCGTGGCCGCGGCGTAAGCCCTGGCTAGATGCTCATAAGCGGGGCGTCTGGCAGAGCGAGTGGTGTGGCGGCCATGATAAACAAATCGTCAGTTGTTATATGAATTCATGTACACTCAAGGACAGAGCTCGGATACCGGTTTTTACTCCATACAAAAGAACTGTTCGAATTTCGTTATTTTTTGTTCTTCGGTATATCAATTCTTTGTTAATGGAGTAATTTAAAAATACGACGTTGGTAACTTCATAACATTTTGAGTACTATATAAAGAATATAAAACATTTTAAATATTGGGCTATTTCGAGGTTCTCGAAAAAAACCGGTTCCGAGCCTTGCTCGAGGAAATTGAATGTTTAGCACTTCGTGGTTCAAGTTAAATTGACTATTTGTATGTACGTCCAACGTGAAGTGAGCCATAAACTGCTAAACATTCAATTTCCTCGACTGTACCTAACCAAAAATGTAATGATGAAATTGAGTTAAATATTAGGGTGGGTCACTGATGTATGAAGAAAAAAAAGTATTTGTTTTTTACTAGTAACAGTTGTCAATAGTTCCGTAATTAGGTCGACAAAGAGTGTGCAAAATTATTTGGCCATCGGAATTAATTTTCTGCCTCCAGATCTAATTGAAAGATTTCATAGAAACTTCAGTTCATTTTGTACTGACCACAGTTGATATCTATGTTTTTACTTTTTATTGCAACATGAGCTATGTTTGAGTATTGTGTTTACCTGGAAATAGCTTTTCTATAGTTATGGAGCCAATAGAGACGAAAAAAAAGTCGAAAATAATAACTTTTTTTTTTGAAGTTCCATACATTTTAGGAAAATTACTAACCAATTCCGGAGGCAGAAAAACTTAAATTAAAAATATAATAAAAATACGAGTGATATTCAAATATCAAATGGCACCGTTTTGTAACTATGCTCTTCAGAAAATCGAAATTTTTGAAAAATGACCCACTCTATTAAATATAGTTCGACTGCAAATTTCCCACTCTATCGAATGGTGTTTATAAAATATTGATATCTAGAAAAACATGTCGAGTACGTTAGCAAAAATTTTACCATTTCACGCTATTCCATTTCAATTTGTGAGTTACGTTAAATTGCCAAATCTACTTTTGATAATTGTCATTAAATTCTTAGCGCAAGTGCCAGCCATTTCCCTAACTATAACTGTAGTTGCAGTGCGTAGACAATTATCAAACAGACCTCACAAAATCAAACAAATGAGATAAGAATCATTGCAATACAATATTATGACTAAAAAATGACAGCGTACTTTATAAATCTTCAATTCGTTTTTGGGCACTCCTAAAAATCGTCATTATATCAATTCATAATACAACTAAATGCAAACGTATGCGAGTGGTCTACAATCCGTTAATAATCCCTTGTACGCTCTACGCGCCGCTCCCCGCCCTGCCGTACGCGCCGCTCAACGCTTGTCACTCAGACCTTACGCTTACATTAAGAGATCGATGTCTAAAATGATTTGCGCTCAGTTAATTGTATTTTATTTCATGTTAATTTGATTGAACCGTTTATATGAATGAATGGAAACATCCTTTTACATAATTTTGTAATGGGAATGTTATTATGCATTTCATTATACTCGTAACATATTTAAATAAGAAAAGTTTATTTAATCCTAGTATTTATGATTTATGCCAGAATTGCACAAAGTGAATATTATTAGTTAGACGATAGGTGGTATGTAAAATATACATTAATATTGTAATGTTACATAAAGTAAAATAATTAGTATAAAATATTTTAAACCTTATAAGTAAATAAGTTTAGAGTTAGGTTTTTTACTGCATTTTCACTCACAGTTTTTGTAAGTATATTTTTAAGGTAATTAATGAAATAAGTTTAAATAATTTAATAAGTTTTATTTTCATATATAAATACCTTTACAACCGAATTTGAAGCAGACGCGTCCTCTTGTTTCAAATTTGGTTATTAATATATTCTAGTAAATATTAGAAATCTATAATTATATTAACATATAGGTTAAGGCACATTTAATTGTTTAAAGCTATAATAAGTTAATAATTTAAGTCATTATTATATGTGTAATATGTACATATTGCATTAATGTATAAATTAAAATACAATATAAATAAATCCATAGTATTTAAGAACAATTATTTTGTTTTATTTGCCTTATCTATATCATACGTAAATTACTTAAATGAAAACAATAATACATTTCGTTACAAGTGAAAAATCTTTTTTTTCGACGAGGGTGAAAATTGGAGCCCGAGTGAAACGAGGGCAACAATCACCCGAGTTAAAAAGAAGTTTTTACACGTGTATCGAACGACTATTTTCATAACAAGTGCCTTAAAAAGAGAAATCAACACACGCAAAACGTGCGCAAAGTTTACTTTTCCGCACTAGTTAGGAAAAAATATTACCAAATGAAATTAATTGATATATTATTATAATAATGACTAGAGACTGTCATAACGTAATTATGCAAACTTATGCTAAAGTAATTTTGCAAAATCCAAGTAAAATAGTCAACCGCAAAATATGATGTATCAAATTTATGACTCTCTTATCGTTATTTTATTACACCTCACAAAATTTTCAAAACTTTGTACTTAGCCAGTAAAAGCAAATTTTCGTAGTGTTCTATAATGTTTAATATATTTATCTACTGCTGTGGTTAATAAACAGACAAAATTAGTTAAAACAAGATTTTGGAATGTGCTTTTCTTTAAACAAATCAAGACGTTTTGCACCTCTGACAGAATAAAAAATAAACGTTATTAGTATGTAATTAAATTAATAAAATAGAAGCAACAATAATGATGTCAAATTTTAATATTCGTTTAACATTTATTTAGTATCTCTCTCGAAATGTTACCATTACTGTCATAAATATATTTTTCTCAAACTTGCAATCAAATATTGACATTACGTATGTCAAATTGGACCCATAAACAGGTACCTAAAACGGATAAAAAAATTGACTATGCATGAGTAGAAAAAAAAAGTAAAGTTTTAGATTCATTATTTGTTTGTACTGTGAAATTGACTTCTGATTTTATTATTTCATTGCAAGTTCGAGAAAATCACTATGCTTGTTTCATGTGGAAACCCAATTTAGTAGGCTTTGTATCTCTATTTGGCCTCGCTATGCTCGGCCGTATATACATACGCAGCCTGCTAAGTTTGGAATCCCGGCGGCTGTAATATTATACTAAAACAGCACCTATTTATATCGTATAATTACAGTACATTTTTGTGTCGTCTGCATAAAGGAGGACACATGAGTCAGTGATTTTATTCTTTATTCATGACACAATTATTAGCGCTAAATGCGTGATCTACCCTGCCGTGCTAAGTAAAAAAGACGCATCTCTTATAGTAGTTCTATGGGAGATGCGTCCTTTTTACTTAGCACGGCAGTACCGTTTTCCTATTTTGTTACCAACTTTTTCAATTATATATAACATATAACTCAATTATTCATTGTTTATTTACGATTAAGGTTTAGATTATCTAATATAAATATTGACAATCCTACAAAATAATGGAAAAAAAATACGAAAATTAAGCTGTCATTTGTCAATCTGTCTTAATTGTGTAAGATGTGTTTGAGAACTGCTCATCTGTACATAAAATTGCTTCTATTTTGTCAGCTTTTATAACCACTAAACTGCACTCTTACTCTCTTTGATAACAGATTATAGATATCGGATTTACATGTAGTAACAAAAATAGCGGTGGTCCTTTTAAGGTTTTTCCTCTCGCATCTTAATGTGACACAGACCAAAATAAGCCTTATCTATCAGCAAGACAGTTACTTTGACAGCGTAGGTACTCGATGACCACTTTAGTGGCTAGGTTAGGTACCTAGCCACTAAAGTGGTCCAGTGCGTGGTAACATCACAATACAAGACCACTTCTTGGCGTTCAAATGGTTAAATAGTCGTATTTGGTTGCTAAAGATCAGTACACTGGATTTTGAATTCAAATTATGGATTGATTTGAGTTCACTACCTATTGTATGGATCTTCAGAAGGGTAATAAAACATTTTTTTGCTATAAAAACTTATTGGTCTGGTCGCCTAAATAGGCCAATACTAGGACGTAAAACCGGTTTTTATTGAGATTACGATGAATAACCGGTTATTAACCAGTTTTATACTCTTCAGAACCGGTTTGCATTCCCTATGCAATACTTCAAAGAAGATGAAATTTTTCGCGGAGAAATTGTTTTATCTACTTCTTCCTATTAGAATATGATAGCGAATAGGCCCTTAAACGGATCATCACTATTTTTGTCACAACCTGTATGTCTGTATTATCAAACCGCGATTAGAAAGGGATTTGAAAGTACTGTTGACACGACAGTGTCATAAGTCAATCTAGGATATATTCATAGTTAAATTAATATATTTATAATTTAAGTTCGGAGACTTACATACAATAGATTAATTAATCACTCGCGACATCTATTAAACAACTCTTTTCTTGATAAATATTGTGCCAATTGTTTTGTCAACAGTACTTTCGAATGCCTTTCTGATTCCGGTTGGATAATACACAGATCGGTTAAAATATCGTGATAAACGCATATGCTGCTATTAAGCAAGCTATGGAAATGTGAAGGGATGTGCCCGAGTCTGGTTTCTGTGGGAGCGCAGTGGGTTCAGATGAAGGCTGTAACGAAAAAAAATTACATTAGGTATAGTTAGCGATTGCAACCGGATTCGCCGACTCCGCCAAATCTGGGTGCTTAGCCAAGTTGCCAATCTTAGTACCGTGTCGTATTTTCCCTCTTTGTCACTCTTTCATATTAATGCGACAAAGACAGTTAGCTGCCTTTTGTTTACGATTGACGATTAAGCGTTAGCGATTAGCAACTTGTCTAAGCACCCATTTGGGCATTTATACAGGGTGGAAAGGGACGACGTTCCTTCCCGCTACCGACCGAGTCTACCAACGATTACGATGAACTTTCAGTATGGGACCAACATCGAAATTGTACATGGAAAATTGACTTTTCCATACTATTGAACTCTAACTAATCAGTCACTTTGTATGAGGGGTTACATTTTTTAAAGATATTTCTATGTTGGTCCCATACTGAAAGTTTATCGTAATGGTTGGTAGACTCGGTCGGGTGCGGGAAGGAACGTCGTCCCTTTCCACCCTGTATACTGAGTCTGGATCCAGTGGAGCAGGAAATACGAAAAGCACACACATAAGGGTGCGGCTCCATTGACGCGGAGCAGAGCGGAGCTGTGTAAAATTGACCAATAACATTCTTCAAATTCAAAATTCGAAACACTGTGATGCGGTCTCATTGACCGAGCTCCCACAGCTCCGCTCCGCTCCGCGTCAGTGGAGCCGCACCTTAAATATAAATTAATAAGTCCTATTTACATTTTGAGTTGTCCTATTTACATTGTATGTTTAAGTTGTATTTTTGGGTTCTTGTGGATCATGTGTTGTTTTAATTTACTTTTGGATTTGTCTATTATGTATTTTAATTTTGTGACATTTATGTTTTGATTTGATTAAGTAAATAATTTTGAATATATAATATAAATATATATAAATATAATAATATAATATAAATATAAATATCTTGGGACATCTTATACAAATCGACCTAGTCCCACGGTAAGCTCAATTAAGGCTTGTAATGTGGGTACCAGGCGCCATTGAAGGTCGCAAAACAGTATTTTTTTATATTCTATTTTATTCTTAGTTAAGTTTAACTATCATAAGTTGTTTAAGTACAGAGATATTCGTTTATTCTTTTTTTATTTTTTCAATGGTACATGAACATTTTACTCGACGACTCCACCATTCTCTATTGGGCCCAATGCCACGAAACTGCCCAACTCTAAGGGCGAGTTTCACCATCGCCGAATAAAATATAGGTGTCAGATACATTTTAGAGGTCCTTTTCTTTTATATGCCTGGGGAAAAGGATAGTGATAATTTTACCCGACGGTTATTATATTTTTCATCACACTTGCTTTGTAAGCGCGCCATTGCTTGCGTGCATCGCAGGAGTAATAGAAAAGTGAAATTCCCTAGCCTAGGGAGTAATACAAATGTTAGTACGTCATTTAATCATATTAAATTTTTGTCTTAAAACTAATTTTTTGCTCGCAAGAGTGATGAAAAACATAGTATGCATCACCGTGTAAGCGGAATACTAACTTGAGTCTATAAAAGCTAACACTCGTTTGTAATACCGTACTTATCTCCCTAGATGCACAATGTACCTACTATTTTCGAGGATTGTGAAACAGGGTATAATTATTATACACTTACACTGGCAGGTGTTGTACTATAACTGTAGTTGCCTAACGGCTCCCCTGGGGGTAATCTGTATAGTAAATGTTCTTCGTCTCCTCTGAAATGAAAAAATAGAATAAACACAGTCATATTAAAATCGCAGATAACTTGTACATCATCAATGTGTAATAAATCCAGATAGTCTTAAAAGTAACAGTTTATAGGTATACGGTGTTTTCTGAGTCACTACTAATCTCGCATACATCGTATAGATAGGTAGTACTTAAGCCCTATTGCGCAACTTTTAGTATGGGCCTAACCCTGAATTTTTCGTACTAATAATGAACGATTATGAGATCTCAATGTTTTGTATGGGAAAGAGATTTATTAGCAATTCTGGCGTTGGTCCCTTATTAATAGCTGTTACATACGTTTTACAACAATTAAGAACTTTATTTTAAAGTATTCCATAAGCCACTATTCATGGTTTTTTTCATATTTTTTGGACCTACGGATCAAAAGTTAGGGGGGGACACAATTTTTTTTTTCTTCTGGAGTTTTTATCTCCGAAAATATTGACTTTAGAAGAATCTCTTAGAATCCTTATTATTTTTAAGAGACCTATTCAATGATACCCCACACTATAGGATTACAGCAAATAAAAAAAATTATCCCCACTTCACCAGTTGGGAAGGTAACCGAATTTTTTTTTTTTCTAGTTTTTTATTCTACTACTTTGTTGGCATGATTAATATGTATACCTGTACCAAATTGCAGATTTCTAGTACTAACTGCCATTGAGCTATTCTGCGGACAGACGGACATGGCGAAACTATAAGGGTTCCGTTTTTGCCATTTTGGCTACGGAATCCTATACTTAGAATAGATGAGCTTGAATCTTACGACATATGTTTCGCGATATTCCTGTCTTCATTTTCGAAAATGGTCAGATTTTCGGTTCTTAGCTGGTTCGCTACATCTCCTTTGTCGCGAAGCACGGTATAGTAGCATGCTTGCCGGGAGTCAGGTTCTAATCTGAGAAAAGAAAAACCAAAACGTAAGCATGAAAGAACTCGAACGTAGTAGGTTAAATATCGCCGATCGTCTCAAAGTTACCACGTTTATATTGATATACCCCCTTATTCATAAGCGTTTGTTAACTTAACAAGCCGCTAATAATTGTATGTTTCTTTCGGTCTTAACAATGTGTCCATAAGAGCAAAAGGGACAAACAATTATTAGCGACTTGTTAAGTTAACAAACGTTTATGAATAAGGGGGTTTAACTTTCACGATTATCACTCATATTTTAAAGAACGGGTCTTAATCCACCACCTGCCTGCCTCCGACCACACGGGTGTAACGTCATGCTCAAAACGACAGGATATAATTAAACGTAAGTTTACCGCGTTTCGTTTATGGTACGGCCGTGTTATTTAATTGCAATAGAGACCCCACAAACTTTTGAGTCAGCATTATGCTAAGGCTTTCTCATTTCGTGGTAAGCTTTTATATTTGTGTTCGCATTCTTGCGATTCCTAAATATATTATCATCAAGAAGTTTTCAATTTGATGCGGAGAAATCGCGATCCTCTAATATTTCTCTTTGGTATATAGCCAATTAGTTACTTTAAATTATCCAAAGAAAAAACGAATCCTTCTAGATAAACACTATTAACTACATTACCCGAATTTTGTGACTTAAACAAGCTTAGATTTACCTATTCTACAACAGTACAGATTGTTCCACATCTCCCGTGGAATGGTGACTTGGAAGCAAAATAATCAGAACACAGTTCTTTGCTCCAACCTACATTTTACCATGTAACTCACTTTACATTAAAACATGTAGAGAGGCCGAGATCCAACCTTTCTCTTCAATTTATCACAGCGGTCTAAACACATATTCTGCCCATATGTGGATCTTGTTTTACGTTGGGAAAATTCTTTTACGCATCCCTTCTCGTTGTGGCGTATCGCCTCGCTACGTCATTGTACCTCTAGATATCTATGTTTATTATTTTATATGTAATAAGTGGAGCCGACTGCGCTCGGCACGTAAGTTCATCAGTCACCGATTATACACCAACCAAAAAAACATGCTCCACATGATTTACCGTCACCTTCTGATATAACCAACAAAACACATTAAACGGTAAATCGTGATCCAAGACAGATATGATGGACTACGGGGCAATGCCTCCACTACCGTCTAAAAACCCAACAAGTGCCATCTCCGCCTTTGACAGGGTTGCTGTGAGCATTCTATTAAGTCAGAGAAGAGTGGACCATCTTTTTCACAAATCCATCAAGCATTATCTCGCCTGTTTCGTCGGGCTCTCGTCTGATAGTACAGGTCCCGGACGAGTGCCATCTCCGCCTTTGACGGGGTGACGCAGGATGACTGTGAGCATTCTACTACGTTGGAGCAGAGTGGACCTTCTTTTTCACTAATCCATCAAGCATTATCTCACCTGTTTCGTCGGCCTCTCATCTGATAGTACAGGTCCCGGACGAGTGCCATCTCCGCCTTTGACGGGGTGACGCAGGATAGCTGTGAGCATTCTACTACGTCAGAGAAGAGTGGACCATTTTTTTCACCAATCCATCAAGTATTATCTCACCTGTTTCGTCGGCCTCTCGTTTGGTAGTACAGGTCCCGGACGCGATTGACACACGTCGCGTGCTGCAGCCCGCATGCGAATGTGATGATGTGGCTGCGGAAGAGACGAGTCTTCGGCTCTTGCGCCAAGTCCAGGATCAAGCTCGCGTAGATGGGTGCTACTTGCTTGCGCATGAATTGCTGAAAATTTCGAATAGTTTGTTATTTTTTCACTTTAACTACAACTAAAAATAACCTACCTATAAGTGAAACTATATAAACGCCTTTGCCAGATAATGCTCGCAGCATTAACGTGCCGGATGTCAAGCAAAATCTTTATGACAAAACGTATCATGCCCTTTGATGAGATACAAGAATAAGGATCATACGTTTATTTACAGACCCCAATTATGTATTTTTCGTATTTGCATTACTTTGTTTTCAAAACTGTACAATTTATATACTAATATAACCTGTATCTAAGATTAGCTCTTGTGGCATTTTACTGAAGATGCTGAGGGCATTCCCTCGCTGTATCGCAACACTGATTCGTTGTGCGAGGAAGTCGCCAGCTTTTCGGTCTTCAATTACGTTTGCATTTAATATTTATATTTCCGAATATAAACGAATGACACCCATCATAAAGTTCAACTTTCTGTTAACAGAACTTACGTAGATCTGTTTCAGAATCTCCTATGACATTGATATGTAATGCTATAAATATTTACCCGCCACTCCTCATACGATGCTCTAGTAAGGTTGCACGCAGCATCTTTAGTCTTCAACAACTCAAAGCCCGACATAGCCGACTCCCATACCACGTAGCTTTTCTCCTTCTCCAGGTACCCAAGTATATCTGTAGCCTGATAATAATTTAGGTCCCCGGATGTGTAGAGAGCGAACGCATCGTTGACAATCTGAAAATAAATGAAAATATTTCGTTACTTTTAATACTGTTATGTTATATCTTCTTTTTCTTCTTCACCCTTTCTCTGTCCACTGCCTCCTCTATAGCCTACGCCATTCTCATCCACGTTTTATCATGGAACCTGTCAAAATTGATGACGGGAGTTGGAGAATGGTGAAATACAGAATTAAGTAGCTGAACCCAGGGATCGGATAGCGGTTTTTGCTCCATACAAAAAAACGGTTCGAATTCCGTTCTTTTTCGTTCTTCGGTTTATATTTTTTTTGTTAATGGAGTAATTGAAAAATATGATGTTAATAATTACTTAAAATGTCGAATACTACATACAGAGCGTAAAACATTTTAAAATATTCAGCTATATCGAGTTTTTCTAAAAAACCGGTTCCGATCCCTGGCCGAACCTACTATCATTGATGATAAAGTTCACCGTCTACGCTGGTTTGACCACTTTCAGCAAATTGGAGAAGAAAACATAATTATCTAGGGCGTTAAACCTAAATACCGTTAGCTAGATCAAATAGGAGATGGATCTGTATGCTCGGAGGCAACGATATTTTGTAGGATCTGGTGGATTTTTCTGATGGATTCAAATCCCCAGTAAGTAAAAAAAAGTTAAATAACTAGTATCTGTTCAATCTGACCTGTGCACGGTTGAGTTCGTGTATAGTTGTATGTTCTTCTCGTAGTGCCTTCGCTATGAGTCTCCACGTCTCCGTGTCATAGTTTACTCGAAAATACCCTGTAATAAGAAAATCCAACATCACCAAATTGTAGCGATCGAATTCGGATCGACGAGATCCGGCAAAAAACAGAGTAGGTACGAACGAAGCGCTGTCTTTGTCGCACTATAAAAAAGGGAAGCAGACTCCCCAGGTGGCTTAATATTGCCTAGCGTTCTGTGCAAATTTGGCGTGTGAAAAAGGCCTATATACAATTTTATTTATTAACGCTTTTAGACGGCAATGAAATACTGTCTTTGATTTGACCGAGCGACACACAATTTTGCAAACAGTTGTAGATATCGTTTTTCTTAAACTGAGATACCAGGATGCTTAGCCAAGTTGCCAATCGCTAACGCTTAGTAGCGTATCGTAGTTTTCCCTCTTTGTCACTCTTTCATATTAGTGCGACAAAGACAGTGAGCTGCCTTTCGTTTACGATTAGTGCGACAAAGACAGTGAGCTGCCTTTCGTTTACGGTTGACGATTAAGCGTTAGCGATTGGCAACTTGTCTAAGCACCCAGATGAGCACACGGGTAGTTCTATTTCAGATACAAGATTACAATGCAAGTTTTATCTCAAACGTCTCATTTATCAGTATCCAGTAAACTTGAAAAGCATTGTTCCTCATCCATTTGTTTATTTTCGCAAATAATTTCGGCGCGCCATGCCAATAAAATAAACATACGCGACCTCTGTGTGTCTAGGTTGCCTACCGGCGCGTGGGCAGCCTGGAAATACGAGTAGACGGTTATAGCGCCACCAAGGACTGTTGTCTAGGTCAAGCGCAAGCGCATTAAATCTATTACTAGAATATTCCATGTGATCTAAGAATCTTTAAGCTTGCAAGCTGCCGCGAAATAAATATTGGTGTTGGGAATATTTTTTGAGCAAATGACACGACTGCTCAAATTTGGATTTGATTTGATATTTTTAAACTACTTCGCACTCAGACTGAGTCACCAATAAATATGCACATATTTTTTTTCTGGGACAACTCAAATTATATTAAGAAATGTTTTTTGATTTGTATTTTTATGTAGTAACACTACTATGTATATAAATTTAAATATTAGATGTCATACAAAATAAAAAATAGGCATCAGCCACCAAAGCTGAGAACATGGGTTCAAATCTCACCTCCAGCGTTGGTAAACTTCGGCATTTTTTCTTTTGTATATGACATCTAATATTAAAATAAATAAACATATGCTTTTTTGAATTTAATTTTGTTAGAACCTCTATACTTACTTTAAACTTTTATAATAGGTATGTCAAAGAAGAAAAAGTGAGTTGTCACTATTATATCTTCATTGTTTTAAAATATTGTTTGAATATGGTTTGAATTGTTAAAAGTGTATAATAAAATGGTATTTATTCTTATCAAAATGTTTTCCTAGTCTTCGACATTTAAAACAGGTTATGGGAAAATATTATGGGAAGATTTTTGATGGAAGATTTTAAGTAAATATTACTTAATTTATTACCTGGAATTATTGTGAGTAATTTTACGATACTAAAATAAAATATTATTTTACGAGATGGCTACTAACGATTTGTTGGATAATTTAATAGTAAGTACGACCTCACATAATTCAATTGCCAAACTTGAAGGCATTAATAATTATGGAACATGGAAATTTCAAATGAAATTACTGTTAATTGACCATGCATTATGGGAGTTTGTGGATGGTACGGGTGATGCCGCAAAGTATCCATCTAAAGATCAAAAGGCGTATGCCAAAATATGTTTGAACATACAGCCAATATGCTACCCGCATGTTAAGAATGCCAAAACAGCTTTAGATGCTTGGAAGAACTTGAAAGCTGCATATGAGAACTGTGGTATCAGCAGAAGACTTTCTTTGAAAAGAAAATTAGCTCAAATAAAGTATGAAAATCATAGTTGTATGGATCATTATTTAGGAAGCATCATGTCTGTGGTTCAAGAATTAACAGACATTGGCTGCAGCATCGATGATGAAGAATTGGCAGAACTCATGTTGATTGGCTTGCCAACTGAATTCGATCCTCTGATTATGGCAATGGAAGCTTCTAATACTAAGCTGAAGTCTGATTTTGTCAAATGTCAATTAATTCAAAGCGAATTTAAGAAACAGTCGAATAGTTCAAATTTGGAACAATCTGAAAAGATTTTATTGACAAATAGTAAATTTGTACCTATCTGTCACAACTGTCATGTCAAAGGACATATTAAGCCACGATGTCCGAAGTTGAAGAAGAATTTAAAGAAAACTTCTAATTCACCTCAAGATGCCTCTTCGTCTTCATCTAAAAAGGGAATTACCACTTATTTATATTCAAATGAAACTGCTTTTATGAGCAACATTTGTGATCGTGATAGTTGGGTCCTAGATTCGGGCTGCTCTAGTCATATGACTAATAGGAAGGATTGGCTATGTAATTATTCTTCTGATATTAAATCCCAAATCACTACAGCTAACAATGATAAGATATATAGTGAAGGTGTAGGAGATGTTCATGTAACTTTAAGTGACAACAATGTTAAAGTCATTAAAGATGCTTTGTATATTCCAAAAGTAGCAGCAAATCTTTTGTCGGTTAGCAAGATAGCAGCAAAAGGTTACGTTTTAATATTTGACGTTAATAAGTGTAATGTTTACAGGAGGGATAATGTGTCCGTGTCCGTTGCTGGTTCCTGTGAGCTACAAGCTACTAATGTGGGTGGAATTTACAAAATTGATGAAGGACTGGAATGTTATTCAACTTCATTTAATAACCAAAAGCCTAATATGTTAACCGGAGGTAAAGCTTTTGTATCTGGCACCAATTTGTTGGAGCTATGGCATCGCCGCTTAGGACACTTAAGTTTTAAAGGTATGTTAGCCCTTCGTGATTCATTAGCCTGCGGTATTAACTTTCCAAATGGAGATTTAAACTCATGTCCACCTTGTATTGAAGGTAAACAGAAAAGTAAATCTTTTCCTCGTGGTCAGGCTCACAGAAGCGTGACAAAGTTGGATTTAATCCACACTGATATTTGTGGACCGATGTCCGTTAACAGTTGGAGTGGTAGTCGGTATTTTATAAGTTTCACCGATGATTTTACGCGAAAATCTTTTATTTATTTTTTGGATCGTAAGGATCAAAATACTGTTTTGAAAACATTCATAGATTTCAAAAATGTGGTTGAAAACCAAACCGATCTAAAGATCAAGCGTGTCAAAAGTGACAATGGCACTGAATTTTGCAACAAAAGTTTCGAAAATTATTTTAAGCAATGCGGTATAATACACAAAACAACTGTTCCGTATACACCTCAACAAAATGGCGTATCGGAGCGTCTGAATTTAACTCTTATGAATAAAGCAAGATCAATGTTGCAAGACGCTGGCTTAGGTAAAAAATATTGGGCTGAAGCAGTCAATACTGCTTGCTATTTAAAGAATCGTAGTCCAACAGCTGCTCTCAAAAATACTACTCCTGAAGAGCTCTGGACTGGTTCAAAAGTTAATCTCAGCCATCTTAAAGTATTTGGTTGTAAAGCATATGCTCTTACTCCACAGTGTCAACGCACAAAACTTGATCCTAAATCAAAACCCTATATTATGCTAGGATATTGTGATCATACAAAAGGTTATAGACTTGGTGATCCTGCTGATGGCACCAAAATGATTAAAGCTCGTTCGGTAGAGTTTATTGAAAACGTTAGGGGTATTGAACTCAAGACTAATACGTCAAATAACTATTCTAATAATATGATTAATACTATTGAAGTGACCGTTCAGAATCAGGCAAATCCTCAAGCAGACATTAATATTGAATCTGATATTGATGATTATGATACACCAAATGTTTCTATTGAGTCTGTTATTCCGGATGCTGATAATGGCGAAGCTGCTGTAGATCATTCTAATAGTGATGATTCTATTAATAATCATATTGTTGATGAAATGATTCCTTCTGAATCATCAAATGTTTCTGATTCACATGCAGATGACACTATAGTTTCTGAAAACATAGAGCCTGCATCTAATGTAGACAGCAATCAAGAGATCGCAGAGCACTCTCGACCTGTACGTACACACTGTCTTCCTACTCGTTTTAAAGATTATGAGATGAACTACTTCACTGAAATAGGTCTCTTAGGAAGAAGTGAACCTCGAACTTATCTTCAAGCCATAAAGTCTGATAAAAGTGCAGACTGGTTAGAGGCTATGCAGGAAGAATACACATCTCTTATGTCACATAACGTTTGGGAGCTCGTAGACCGTCCTAAAGATTGTAACGTAATAAAATGTAAGTGGGTTTTCAAAGAAAAAGTTAATCCCAATGGAAATTTTGAAAAATTCAAAGCACGTTTGGTTGCTAAGGGATTTACCCAACAACACGGTGTTGACTTTGAAGAAACCTTTGCACCTGTCGTTAGACATTGTACTTTACGTTTACTTTTGGCAATCGGTGTTCAAAATGACATGGATATTGAGCATGTTGATGTTAATACAGCATTCCTCAATGGGGATCTCAATGAGCGCATTTTTATGGAGCAACCACCCGGTTTTGTGATTGAGGGGCAGAATAAAGTCTGTTTACTTAAAAAGAGTTTGTATGGACTCAAACAGGCTAGTAGAGCTTGGAATGAAAAAGTTCACAAAGTTTTAGTCAGCAATGGCTACAAACAACTCAAAACTGAGAAATGTGTTTACTTTAAAAATAAGGTAATAATAGCTTTATATGTGGATGATTTCTTTATATTCAGTTCTAATGAAAATGAAAAGAAACTGCTTTACAGTTTGCTCAGTGCTAACTTCAAAATTAAAATACTGGGACCTGTAAAACAAGCCTTAGGTATGAATGTAGAGAGAAACCGTGAGCAAGGCACACTGAAATTAAGTCAATCTGAATACGTGAAAAACCTCTTGATGAAATTTGGCATGAATGAATGTCGTAGCACAAAAACTCCAATGGAAGTTAATTTTAATCTTCCAAAGGCAGATAAGGTTGATACTAGATTTCCTTATCAGGAAATAATAGGCAGTTTAATGTATCTCGTCGTTTGTACTCGTCCTGATATAGCGTATGCCTGCAGCAAACTTAGCCAATATAACACATGTTATAATGAGTCACACTTTAATGCAGCAAAGCGAGTTTTACGATATCTATCGGGTACAATTGACTACGGACTCAATTTTAAAAGAGGAAGTAATGACGTGGAAATTTCATCCGACTCAGATTGGGCGGGGGATTCCAACGACAGAAAATCGTATTCTGGTTTTGTTACTAGGTTGGGTAGTTGCATCGTTAACTGGTACAGTCACAAGCAACAAAATGTAGCCTGTTCAAGTACCGAAGCTGAATATTATGCTCTTGGCAATTCTGTTAAAGAGGCAAAATTCATTCGGAACATTTTGCAAGAATTAAACTTTAGAGAGCTATCTGAATCAAATGTGATTACTATTTATAATGATAATCGCAGCACTTTAAAAATGGTTGAAAATGAATGTTTTCTTAGGACCAAACATATAGATGTTCACCATCATTTTATTCGCGAATGTATAGATCGGAAGTTGATTCGTTTGCTTTACAAACCTTCTTCTGAGCTGGAGGCAGACCTCTTTACAAAGGCTTTACCCAAGGTGAAACATAATTACTTTGTTAAGTGCTTAGGCTTAATTTAAATAATTATTTTTGGAGTTCAATTTATTCTACTCTCGCATTATGCTGGATGCTCACATGACTCGAGTAAGGGGCAGTGTTAGAACCTCTATACTTACTTTAAACTTTTATAATAGGTATGTCAAAGAAGAAAAAGTGAGTTGTCACTATTATGTCTTCATTGTTTTAAAATATTGTTTGAATATGGTTTGAATTGTTAAAAGTGTATAATAAAATGGTATTTATTCTTATCAAAATGTTTTCCTAGTCTTCGACATTTAAAACAAATTTAATAATAAAAAAGGTAAGGAACAATAAGAAATTACTAGATAGTTTTTAAACTTACTATTTACGCCTGCTTTTTATGATATAGCAATGTTGCACATAAGTATTTTTGACTGCTTTTGGTTTTGTAACTGTTATAAGAGTTGAACCATATTGTTTTAATTTAGAGTACCTACCTAGTAAAGTAAAAAAAATCAAACCTACATAAACATACATAAGGGCATGTCTCCGAGCGTTTCAACCGCCGTATAACTTCGGTGACAAAATTATTACGCGTTCTCCGTGGGTATCTCACATTTTTTTTTGCATATATTGCTAGACGTAGTTGACAACTACCAACATATCCCAAGAAACGCCCATAAGAAATAAAATGCAAAAAACGTGATTTTTGAAACATCAAATCAATTATTTCAAACAACAATTGTACTCATCCTGTTGAGTAGGTAGGTTATAGCAAACAGGGTCTCAGCAGGCCTTAACCCTTAACCAGGTTGTGATCTCATAGCGACCACTTAGCAAAAGATTTTTTTCTGACGAGCAAAACGCTTGTAGCGGCCAGTAAATGTCATTGACGTATAGTCTATAAACTGACAGATTTCTGAACGCACCCAAAATAGATGTGTCAGAACAAATTTCTTTGACGTTTTACTTGTCAAATTCAAAAACCGAAAAAGTGGCAGATTTTGTGTGTAGCTCCAGATAAATACTATTATTGTGTCGAAAAAAATTACGGTAAGTGCTATGTGTCGATTTATTTTGGTAGTATATAAGGTAATGTAAGTGTAGTATGTCATAAATGGTCACAGTAATAGTTTTTTACTTAATTTTTTTGCTCTTAAAGTTTGTGGGCCCTATATGACCTCTGCCCGTTTCGGGTTGGGACAAGTGGTTTGTATGTGACCACCGCCCGGCTGGGCATTTATGTGAAATTTAAGGGTAAGTTCAATACTGTACACTATGTAGGTCCACCCACTAAACATCTCAACACTAACTGTAAGTATATAATTATAAGTTAGTTTTGAAGCGGATTTTGCTAAATGGTGTTTGAATATAAAAATAAATATCCTTTTTTCTTACTTTTATTGTGGTCTTATTGTGTCCATAATTACATAACAACTACCCCTTAAAACTACAATGTATCGCCAGCAGTGGCCACATACGGAACACGTAGGCCTCCTGGTGACGAGCACAGGGCGTATATTGACCACCGGGTTTTTTTTTTGGAAATAATGTTTTAAAAAAAAAAACAAGAAATTATTTTTTTATTGACGCTATAATCTACCGAAATCAGGATACAAAAGTAAGAAAATCGCCAGGCCTGTTTAAGGGTTAAATTCCATTCTATAATCGTATACAATAAGCGATAAGTAATGACAAGACATGACAGATTCGTACGAAGAGTCACGTAACCATTTTCATATGGTCACGTGACTTGTCGCTTATCGTTTACGATTGAAGAATGGCACTTTGGCTAGGCCAGCTGCAAAAAACTGGGCAAACTCACTCCATCGTAGGCCGCGTCACTACCCTCAGCTAGTCTGTGGCTAGTAAGCTCATTTCAAATAAAACAAAAAATCAAACAGCAGAGGCTCTTACCAGACGCGTGACGGTTGAGAATAATCCACCCTCCAATCAAGTTCTCCTCGAATGTAGAAACCGGTGTGCTGACGAGGAACCTTGGACAGCAAAGATTCTTACCAGAAGTGTGACGGTTGAGAATAATCCACCCTCCAATCAAGTTCTCCTCGAATATATAAACCGGTGTGCTGACGAGGAACCTTGGACAGCAAAGATTCTTACCAGAAGCGTGACGGTTGAGAATAATCCACCCTCCAATCAAGTTCTCCTCAAATGTAGAAACCGGTGTGCTGACGAGAAACCTTGGCTGGCAGTTGAAGCAGTTCGCCTGGTGCTGCGTCATGTAGGATATAGGGATGATGTATTTTGAATCGTAGCGGTAGTCTTTGGTGAAGGAAAATGTCCGCTAGAACAGAAATCGTTGTTCTATTTATCGTAAGCTCATGTTCTAATTGAGTGAAAAAGATGCATTTCAAATCCCTGAATTTACTAACCCCCTTATTCATAAACGTTTGTTAACTTAACGAGCCGCTAATAATTGTTTGTCCCTTTCGGTCTTAACGATGTGTCTATAAGAGCATAAAGGAGAAACAATGATTAGCGGCTTGTTAAGTTAATAGACGTTTTTGAATAAGGGGGTAAGTGTGTAAAAATTAGAAGGCAGCATTTTTTTACAGTTTCGATATATGAAATCATAATCAATAGTCAGCCAGACTCCGTAGCCAAGTAGTGACCCTGCCTGCGAAGAGTGCCTGCCTATTATTTATTTATTATTGAAATTACAATTGCGCCGTGTGGTGACGGCAGTAAGAATACATTTGTCGCTACCCCAACTCCTCCTGAGGGTGTCGTAAGAGTCGACTACGGGATTGAAGTGTCACTGACCATTATTTCGTAAAAGATTGATGATGGGCAGCAGCGTCATCATAGTGGACACATTACTGCGATCGCCAATCCGCTTGCCCAGCGTGGCGATTATGAGCATTTACCTCCTAACGCGTCTATACGCATAGTTAATAGGAGAAGCCTACGTCCAGCAGTGGACTATCACAGGCTGATGGTGTTATGTGTGTGATATGTGTGATAATTCATATAACATTTTTGTTTGAGTGGTATCTTCCAACTCACCTTCTTGAACGTATGAAATTTTGTATACACATATCAGTTGTTGTAGGACAACATGTTTTTAGGGAGCTGGTTCGATGATGAAGTCAAAAGGTGGCTACTGAATATTGGGACCAAAAAATGCAACCCAGTAAGTTTAGGCTCTAAAGACTCATCTTATTAAGTACATGAAGAAATTACTACACCAATAACAGTCACCGATGAAAACTTGTATACTTAAATAAATAAAGAAGACGAAAATTTTGACAAAAACTTACTTATAGCTTACCTGTTTCAAAGTAACAGCATTAGGTAACCTCTCTCTATAAACGTGAACATTGATGACCGGGTAGCCAGGGTGCCGGAGCCAGGAATTCAGCACCATGGAGGAGGTGGTTCCATTGGCGATCTGATAAAAGCACTCCACGGTTTCCTTGTCTAAGTTTATCATGAAGTCATCCAAGTTGATAAAAGATCCTCTCCTGAAGTTGTATAAAATAATGGTTCAGTAAATATTACGGACTGACTAACGACCTAAGAGCTGGTGACTTCCTCGCACAACGCATGAGTATTGCGATACAGCGAGGACAGTTTAATTTTTATTTTATTTATTTAGGTTTACCTACAATCCGCCGCCAGTATCCTCGGTACAATGCCACAAGGGCCAATCTTAGATATAGATTAGGTTAGTTAGATTTGATTTATGTATACATATAAATTGCACAGTTTTGAACAGAAAAGTGCCAAAATATATGTTCAGTTAAGTGAAAGTAATGCTTAAATGTATCATAGGCTTTGGTAATATTCAACCTAAAATCATTTTGAAACTGATAATATATCTTTTCATATTTATGATAATTAAAATGTATTATAATTATCTTCCCTACTTTAAACACTATTCATGACCTTTCCGGTGCCATTTTTCTAATGCCAACCGATGGTAAAATATATGTAGAAAAAGAAGTGTGTAGAATTTATCTTGATTGAGATTCCGCAATAATAAACAAATGGATTGATCATACAAACACATTAGAACATTAGTAAGAGTAAATATTTTTGTTTCGTGTTAAATACGTACCTCATATTAATGTATTTCACCAGAGCTGCGTGGAACTTCTCAGAACCAATCCAGTTCTCCATCATCCAAAGCAAAGCTGCTGTCTTCATCGTCACCAGTTCTTTGTGTCTGTGGGGAATGTCTACAGCAAGGGTTCTGTTGAAGTTTATGAGGGCTGGGGTACTGAAATGCCAGTCTACATTCATGGCGTGGTGCCGAGTTTGAAGGCCGTAGAAACCGTATGGCCAACCTGTTTGGTGTTCTGCGCTCTGGTGGTACTAGAAAGAAAAATATATAAACAGTTAAGTCTATTAAAGAGATGAAATGTCTTTAGTAAAACGTACCACTTTGTCGCTTATCATAAAGACGAGATTTTCTTGTATCTTCATATGAATAAACTGACAAAGCGGCTTTATGGCAAACAACAAAGTGAGACGTTTTACTAAACTCACTCACAAATATTTTACACTGGGTTTGAGTTGGTCAACATTCATGAGATATACCTAATTAAAATCTTCATTCAAGACAAGAATTATGCTGCTATACAAATTTCCGATAAATTTACTTGTAAACATAAATTATAATCACCAAATTTAAATATTAGTAGTCATATACCAATGTTTTACAACGCCGGAGGTGGGATTTGAAACCACGTCCTCAGCTTTCGCGGCTGATGCATAAACTACTCGGCCACTCCACCTTAGCGAACATCGGTCAAATTTCTTGAGTACCTATAACCTTCTTTTTTTTGTTGCGCTATTTTTCAAACCAGTCCTCGCGAATAGTACGGGCGGCTGGCTTCAGAAGGCTAGTAAAAACTATAAAGCTAAAAGTAAAATTGAAACTTCTAAATAAAATACATGATTAATGATAATAAATTGTGCTGAGTATATGCTATTTTGTTATAAGCCTAGGCGCCTTTGACCATACTCCAAGGGGCAAGCAATACGTGCTAGCCGCCTCCTATCTTGGTGTAGGTAGTGTGAGAGATATGGAGCTGCTATCTACCTTTTTTGTGGGCAAAATCAAATTGTTTTTAATCGACTTCAAAAGAGGAGGAGGATCTCAATTCGACTGAATTTGTTTTTTTTGTTGTATAATTATGTTACCCGATTTTTCCGATAATCGTGAACCGATTTGATTTTTTTTTTGTAATCGAACGTGTATAACCCCGAGATGGTCCCGTTGACACCAAATTTGGGTCTGATGATAGGATCTTGGAGAAATCGAGGGATCTCTTCAAATGTTATTGGTAAATACATGTATGGCGCTTTTGGTAATTTTAATTCATCCACAAGCATTTTCATTCAGAAAGTAGAACTTGATGATACCAATGATGGTCTTAAAAAAATATATTTTTTATTAAATATTATTGTTTTTAGTTGTATTTTTTACGTTACATACCTTTCCCAAGAAATAATATGCGAAATACGTCGCCATCCCCTCTTTGAACCACTCTTCTCTCCACGTGGTTCTCCTCTCTTCCCCCGGGTTTCCTAGCCACACCCTGCACATCTGCTGCGTGAAATCAAACGTCATCGTCTCAATCTGTCTGATGCTGATGAATTCTGGTATGTATTTTAGTCTAATCTCTCTGGAATAGAATGTGAAATTGTTAGAAGATTATTGAAGCATTCTATCAAACATTTTAATAAATCATCATCATCATCATATCAGCCGAAAGACGTCCACTGCTGAACATAGGCCTCCCCCAAAATAAATAAAATAAATATTTTTGGACATCTTTACACAAATCGACCTAGTCCAACGTTAAGCTCAATTAAGGCTTGTGATCTGGGTACCAGACGAGACGACGATATATATGATAGATAGATACATATAGATACTTAAATACATAGACAGCCATGACCAAGGAACAAATATTTGTGATGAATAAATACACAAATAATGCCCTCGCCAGGATTCGAACCCGGAACCTCCAGCTTCGTAGGCAGGGTCACTATAAACTAGGCTACGGACGCTGACAAATTTTGGTTATGTATTGTGTGCTTATTAACACGTTGAATGCGGGAACATAATTTTATAATTTACTTGCAGTGCTATACATACCATTTTTGAATTGTAGGATAGTCGTACACTGGTGCGGTACAAGGCTATTTTGGTTTGTGACTGAAGGTTTCTATTTTAGATGATATATCGTTGTTGGTTTTACAAATCGATAATTTATTGATTACAATGGCTAGTTAAACAATTGAATGATCTAAGGCTAGTGTCGTTACACACTGTCGAACTTGGTTTAGGCATTATAGGAAAATTAATTAACGATACGAAATTGACTTGTGCCGCACCAAGGGAATAGGGCGGATGCCGTCTAGTCGATATTTTGGTAGGGATGGGAAATATAATGAAATAATGTTATCGATATCCCCGGATACCGAACCCCAACCGAGGGGACCAACGAACGACCAGCGCCAGGGTCCTGAAGGGTCCCTCGGCATGACGCTGAGTATGGACCTTTTCAGTTACGCTTTATACCCACTGGCATTGCAATTAAGTAGTTAAGTTTAAATTAAGAGTTATTGAATACTTAAAGTTCTTCTATTCTATTGTATATCGGTTGTTATAATAAAAAAAAAATCTAACTAAAATTACAAATTCTTCCGATTTTTTCGCTTCACTTTGTTTACTACTCATAGATACACTTTCACTGCACTCCGTCTCTTTGAAAATCTTTTGTAACATTTTTCGCGATCGTTTTCTCGGTGCATTCATGATGAAATCGGAACTGCCATCGAAAGACAAACAAAAAACACGTAATCGTTACCCCCGCACTGGCTGTACTGACCTGTACTCGTGGTGCTGTACAAGACAGTAGGTATACAAGACACTTTTGGCCGGTACCGCACTGGTTGATTCTTTTTTTCACCTAGTGCGGTACGAGTCAAATTTGTCCTGTAAAGTTTGATGTACCTACTAGATAGAACTTATAGAAAGACACATAAATGTATACTTGACTCCTTCTAGCTCATAGGATTTCATAGTCAAATCGACCCCGCACCAGACAGCGACAAGCTATTTCTTCACTTCGCACCAGAGGAAAGTACATTACAAGTCGAAATTGGCTTGTACCGCATTCAACGTGTTAATCTGCAGACTATAAAATGTTTTTTATATGAGGAGTATCTATTTAAAAAGGCATATTGCCACATTGTCAATAATTGTTATTATACATTTGTCTTCATAAGAGAAGCAATCTCTACTGATAAAGTCAAAACAAGTTATTTAGAAAAGACACTCCTCATATAATTTAGTAATAAAATATTTTCTTTGATTACTGCGATAGTTAATCATAAAATAACTATTTTTACGGATTACAGGGACCTGTAGACAACGAACCCTATAAAGTGCTCGAAATGTTGGTATGTAATTAAATTAATTAAATCGAATACATGATATAATTCGCCAAAATAGTTATATTTCATTAGTAATCACAATAAATAAAAAAGTGTTTCCACATAATATGAATCTTATCTGGCCCCCACGATACAGGCCTTGTATGTCTAGTGTGGAGATCACTATACAACTTATCAGTAAGCAGTGTGTATGTATGTTTTGGCTAAAATCATATTTAGATTTTGATTTTTATTTTGTATCACAAAGATTTGTGTTTCATCATCATCATATTAGCCAAAAGACATCCATTGCTGAACATAGGCCTCCCCCAAAGATTGCCACAATGACCGGTCCCATGCCGCCCGCATTCAGCGGAATTGTATTTAGCTAAATATTTTTTTAATGTTTCAATGATAAAATAGTACAGAACATTTTTTTTAAGTTATGTAAACTGTTAGAGAAAAGACCTGTGGCCCTGCCGCGAAAAACGAAATTCGTTAATTTCGAGGATTTGTCTCGCTCACTCTAATGACGCCTTCATTTGACTGACAGAGAAAAGTATGTAGGTAGAAGGCCTGTTTTCATTGCATTTAATTGCATCAATTATGTAACACACACATCTATGACATATAAATATGAAGGTTCAAAGCAAATGCACCCAAGGGGATGATTGACCGCTAAATCTCCTCCCTGAAATAAAATGTTTGTTATTTCATGAAACATTTGTTCCTTACCCATTTGTCCAAAGATTCCAACTGCCTATCTCATATCCACCCAAGTCAGTCGGCACGGCCACCACATTAATAGGTCCATTCGTGATCGGCCTATTGATATTAGCGTATTCGTGGATAAACTCCATAATAGTTTGTCCAAACTTGAGGATGTAGTTGTATTGTATAAGAACGGGACCAGGCGCCCATATAACGATGGTGTCATTTGTGTTTCTGGCAGTGACAGAAAAATTTGAGAATTGGGAGTAGACGAATCCAATTTCGTTTAAGGAAACTTGAGGAGACGGGAGATACTCGATGAATATGTAGCCGTCCTTGTCTCTGGGAATAAAAAAAAGATTATATTATGATAAGTGCCTAAACAGCGTAATTAATGGATTTTAAGGGGCTTTGTATAGATGAATTATCGAGAACTTGGAATTGCATTTGCAGTGGTGTTACTAAAAGTGACACTCTTAAGATGAAGCTTATGTCTTTGCAATTAGGTTCATTATTAATCAAATGATGACAGTGAGTCGAGGAAACACTACTCAATATATTGTAAACACACAATACTAGTACATAATGTAATTCCATTCATTAAATAATATAATAAATAAGGCAATATAAAACGTATTCTCACAAAAATGGTGATTTGTGAGCACGTGAATTCCGAAAATGTTTTGATTTTATAAGGTGGTGTATAAGTAATTAAATACGCCTCGCTTAACAGTTTTAGTGTAAATTCATTTGAATCTCAATGAATCACGGAAACCTTTACAATTCTTGTGATTATAAACCATAACCGTATCTGTACAGAGGCCATTTAGAAATAACTTAGCGTAGGAAGTGTCAATGTTAATAGTGCAATAAAAATGTGTTTAGATCACCAATGTTTTAATCTGTATTTGTGTAGGTTTTTAAAAGTAGGCTTTAGATAAGAAGATTATGTTTGACGATATAAAATTTATTTAAAACCGTAATATACAGGGTGGAAAAAACGAATAGGTACCACATGGGTGGCAATTACCTTAAATATTGTAAATAGCGAATTTTGTGTAAGGAAGACATTTCTTTGTTTTAAAAACAATAAATTCTGCAATTACGGACTTATGAAAAATCACATGGCAAAAACGAATGCCACATGGATGGCAACTACCTTAAATATTGCAATTAGCACATTTTGTTTAAGGGAGGCTTTCCTTTGTTTTTAAAAACATTAATTTCTGCTATGAGGGATTTATGAAAAATCGCTTACCTACCTCAGTCGGGACTCGAACCGGTCAAATGTGACAAAAAGTAACGTGACGTATTTTATGACGCGTTTTCATGGCCTTTGATTATTCTGATTGTAGTTGTTATTTAGAGAAAATTTACCTTTTTTAATTAACCCTTTCAATCTGCATCATAAAATACGGCACGTTTTTTTTGTCACATTTGACCAATTCGAGATTTTTCATAAATATCTAAATGCAGAAATTAATATAATTAAAAACAAAGGAAATTCTCCCTTAAACAAAATGTGCTATTTGCATTTTGGTAGTTGTCATCCATGTCGCATTCGTTTTTTCCACCCTGTATAATATATAACATAATTAGGCGACCAAGAACATGAAAACAACCTCAAACACATTCTGATATATTCCATTATTCCTTTGTACTGACATCGTTTGACTAATAGTAAACTTTATTTGCAAAAGAAAGTTACTTTTGGCAATTAAGTATACCTACATGTGATACCAACTTGTAAGATACCTATTTAATGATACCCCACACTACAGGACTAAAGCAAGATAAAAAAACATCCCCACTTTACGATTAGGGGAGGCACTGAAAAAAAATTCTATATTTTATTCTACCACATTGTCGGCATGATTAATATTATGTACCTACACTGTCACGACGTCAAAGAGATCGTTACGGTTTAGGTGCCAAAAATAAATTTACACGACTTTATTGCCCTGACATTAAGGTCGTGTATATATATTTTTGGCACCTAAACTCTAATGATATCTTTGACGTCGACACACCTGTACTAAATTGTAAATTTCTAGTACTAACGGCCTATGAGCTATGCTGCGGACAGACGAATATATGGACAATTGGACATGGCGACACTAATGTTTGCTACGGAACCCTATAAAGATAGAGACACTAACAGCAATATCGGAATGTCCCATATTTTAAACATTGAAAGCTGCTCACGGTGAGTTATCTCTTAAAGCCATTTATAGCAAGCATTGGAAGTAAAAGAGAGAAAATGTATCATATGATTACCGTCACATATGGCTTGGGGATAAAAACTAGTCATAGACTTCACAGATAGACTAACACTAGATGCCGCATTCAGGCGTGGATCAGGCGTGCGCTCGTTCAGGGGGGGGGGTCATTGACTTTTATTCATTTTATTGGTAACATCACATTACATATCAACAAATTATCTATGTACATATAGTTAACTAAAATACAATGTTATAGAATAACAGTATGTATACATTGCAGTAACTATCTCGATAAATAATAATAATATTCACATAATAAAATAATAAAAATTCAAGAATTTCATTATAAATACTTTTCACTTAACTCCAACAATTGCGAATACGTTGAAGCTATAAAAGATCTGCTCGATAAGCCAACGTTTAAGCTGCATTTTAAAGCTCTCTTGTGATGTAGTGCATCTCTAACGTGGTCAGGCGGTTCATTGTAGACTGCCGGACCCATTGCATGGGTGAGTTTGGCCTATTTCCAGTCGGTGTTTAATACCTACTAGCTTCTGGGCATTGCGATACCAGTTACGAATGTATCCCTTATGATATGACAGTAGTTTAATTAAGCCGGAATATATTCTGTCAATTGTTAAATAACAGCACCTAGGCAATAAGTAGGTCAAGTGTCGGGGAGATTAAGTGATTCTCAATTCATCTCGTTTTTGTGTATGTTCGAGATTCGTGACCCGATTTTCGTTTTTTTTTAATCGAACGGGGAAAAAACCCTTGACACCAAGTCGTCTGATAATGGGATCTTGGAGAAATCGGTAGAAGTCGGTGTTATTTTTATTTATTTAGTACCTATTTGACATCAAGAACTTATGGTTATGGTCGTCTGGTGTAATTGGAAGCACGTTGGACCGGCAATCCAGAGGAAGCGGGTTCGAATCCCGTGACAACCAGAGTCTTTCGCAGTTGATTTTTTCTATGGTAAGAAGATCTGTTACGAAATTGTGGGATTATGGTTTGTCTCAAATGCACCATCTATCCGGTGATCTGTGCTTGTGAATGACCATACCATAAGCCTATATTGGACGGAAATAGAAAACTGCAACTTTCCCTTGCTAAGTGAACTGACTCCCACGGATATGATCGGATTTATGTCAAGATTAGTGTCATTCACACAACTTATCGAATCAGTTACTTTCTAAGGTCTCCATAGTCCAAATCACAAAAACTCAGCTCTTGTATAATCCTTGACTAATAGTCAGAAGAATCTACAAAAAAATTAACAAATATGGCTGACCTTCCATTGTATTTGCCGTCCTTCACACTTATCGTGAAATACGTTCGCATATCTATTTATTTATTATTATTAATAAGTAAATCTATAACTAACAGCCAACAAGCCAAAGCGTTACAGATGGTGATAAAAACATTTAAGTAATAATAAATTAACAAGTACGTATAGGCTACCTATATTAAAAATAGTATACATAATTACATATGGGATTTATGTTTTGCAAAAACGCAAGAATTCATTTTTAAGTTGCCCGCGAACAAACTGGAGCCTGGTGCAAAAAATAAAAAATTATTAAGCAGAATGTGGGAGCGGACAAGTGGAGAAAAGTGGTGAGACATCGTGCGGGAAGCCTCATCCGCTAGGAGGCGATGGCAGCGACCACGCAAGTAGTTGTCGGGAACATACGAGGAACACCAATGAAGTATAAGTACAATATTTGGATAATATCATTACAGGATGTTCGTAAGTATTAGCATAATAGCAGTACAAATTTATATTTTCACGATAATTCTAATAAATATCAATTATAAATAAAATAACCCGTATTAGTTATGAGTGCTATTGCTTAAAATATATTTTAGAATTAACATTCGATAAAGTACTATAATTGCATTTGACTAGGACTTGCATTGTGGTCACATTTGTTGTCACTCCTTATAAGTTTTAAGTTCACCAAGCCGCGGCTCCGGTGTCAATTAACGCGGTCTGTTGGTTCGTAAGGTCAGCAGTTTAGTTTATAATAATCAAATTGAAGGCATGTTTTACAAACTCGCTTTACATAAATTTTAAAAAATACAGAAATTTGTTTCTTTTTGTGCTATTATTTAGTATATTTAGTACTAAACATTGAACAATAGCGATATATTCGCCTTTGTACGTATCTAAATTGGTATACCATAAAAAGGTGAATATCTGAGCGTTACAACCGCCTTATTTTGGAGGCATCATTTTTGCTGAAGTTTCTAAACATCTCAATGTTATACTTCGTCATTTGTATAAGGTACAGTCGAGGAATTTAATTTCCTACCCATTTCGTACCTTGTCACAGTGACAATAATATGAAAGCTGCTAGGACTGTCATATTATAGCTACTTTGACAAGGTACGAAATTCCTCGACCGTACCATACCTCCTTCAAATGACAATGTAGCACACTGTAACGATTAGGAATTTCGGCGAAAATGATGCCACCAAAATTAGGCGGTTAAATCGTTTAATTATTCACCCAAAACCACCCAACTATGATCCAATACTGCAACTATGATCCACAATTTCAACTCCTAAATGACCATCAGTCCCATTCTTCATTTTGGTTTTGTCCAAGTTTTTTTTATTATTAATGAGGAGTTTGATATGAATAGCACGATTAATATAACAATTACACTGAATGGAATTTATATTTAACTAATTTGTTGCTGGGAGCGTTTGAAATATAGTTAGGTGGTAATACGGTATATTGGTTTTGACCTGTGTTTTGTGTACAATAAAGATGCATTTAAAAATTGTGTACAAAGATATTGCATCTACTTAACTTATACATACAAAAACATCCTGTAGATAATAATAAGGTAACCTGGAGGGTCACTGAGACTGATGGTTGTATTATTATAACTACAGGTTAGGTAACATAATACAATACGAATTGATATGCTAAGGTGCACGGCATAGGTATATTTTGTTATGCTAATACATAATATGAACATCCTGTAATGATGTTATGGAGGAGATATATTGGAGAACTGAATTGTTTGAATGTTTTTTCATTTTGTCTCAACGTTATCCGTTTATTGTACAATAAATTAAAATTATGAAGTACATGATTATGAAATCTTGTCTCATTTATCGATTCTTATGTACCGTAAAACCACTTAACTATAGTAGAACCGCTCCCAACAATGGTCCTAAACTTAATCAAATATCTTCCATTAGGTGTAATTTTTATATTAATCGTGCTATTCATAGGCAAAAACTCATCATTAATAATAAAAAAAACTTGGACAAAGCCAAAAAGAAAATTGGGACTGATGCTTATTTAGTTGACTATAGTTGCAGTATTGGACCATAGTTGGGTGGTTTTACGGTATTATTTTTTTTTTAATAAGAAAAAGTATCTTTAGTTCGATGACAAATAAAAAACATCTTACTTATTTTTATAGATAGACTAAATGAAATAGTGGTTTTGATTAAGACCAAGCTCTGTTTTAAAGTTAATTACGATGTTTTTTATTTAGTTTGGCTTTCTTACATCCAGCCATTATCCGTTTTTTAGGAAAAAAAAATAAACAAAATAAAAACTCAACATAAATAAAATGTTGTTAATGTCTCACTCAAATCAGGACAGTTTAATTAAAAATTGTGTTGAAAAGTGAAAGTTTCGTTTAATGGACTAAGCACTTTTAAACCCTCCACATGCGTAACTCCTTTCGATACTGACCATACATTCAACAACAACCCATATTAGTAATGTGAATTCAATTTTGGGTACATACTCGTCGTCTTGCATTCAACCGTTGACCATATCGGTCATCAGTATTATTTAATGATCACGTTTTTGTATCTGTGATCAGTATTATTTAACGATCACTGATCACGTTTTTGATGATCGTAACGATGTGCATTATTACATTTATTACACATAATTATGACCGAATTCGGTGGTTTGTTATGTAGTTTTTGCCTGTACGTGTAATGTTTTACAGATGAATAAAACTGTGCATTACATTATAAATATTAGATGTCATATACCAAAGAAAAACGACCAAGATCACCTATGTCCGAGGTGGGGATCGAACCCACGTACTCAGCTTTCACGGCTGATGCCTGTACCCCTCGGCCACTCGGTCTTAGCAACCACCGGTCAAATTTCTCGGGTATATGCAATCCCTTACAAGGCTAGGCGCCTTTGACCATTCTCTAAGGGCAAGCACTACATGCCTGCACCGCAGTTAAATAATATGTTGCAATGATACTAATGATAATCAATCAAATCAATTAAAACTAGTTTAATTTTTCGATTCAGTGTTACGGGTCAGTGGCAAAAAATTTAAGAGCTTTCAAAAACCAAAATTACGATCACGTCCATTGTGTTAATCGTATGAACTATATGACTCTGTCTGACAACCTTTGGCCTTAGGATAAGGCGGCAAATTAAAAAAATATTGGCGCGAATTACTGACCCCTCATAGAAAAAATATTGCCTTTCACCTGGTAAAAGTTATTAGACGGAATTTAAATTCGTAACACAATTATTTAGTTTACTTTTGTTTTCAGTTTTTTTTTGCAATCGAGTCCTTTATCACATGTCATAGTCCGGTTAGCTGTTGAAAACAGGGATGGGAACCGGTTTTATAGAAAAACCTGGAACTAGCCCAATATTTTAAAATGTTTTTTACTCATTACGTATTATAGTCCATTTCTAATACCATGGTCCGATGCCACTGCAGAGTTTTATGTGGCATCGGGCCATGGTATTTGAAATGGAGTATACCTAGTCAATATTTTATGTAGTAAACAGTATCGTATTTGAATTTATTCCATTAACAAAGAATTTATATACCGAAGAACGAAAAAAAAAACGAAAGTAGAACCGTTTTTTTTGTATGGAGAAAAAAACCGGTATCCCTGGTTGAAAATATTTCATACTTACATCGTCCGCCTATGCTCTTGCGCTATCACCAGACTTGTATTAGTATACTGCATGCCATGGGCTCCTGTCAGCGTGTTGACCTTGAACCTAAAGACGGCTTCAAAACGTTCGTTGCTGAAGCATGGGAAGAAGTACTTGGCATGGCCTCGCGAGAGACGCGTGACGAGCATGTATCTGGAACAAATACAGATAATTTATAATCATTTGTTGTCATATGCCAAGGAAATAATCACCAAATGAAAAAGAAATAAAACAGACTTCAATCGATTTCTCCGAGATCCCATCACCAGACCCCGATTTGGTGTCAACGGGACCATCTCAGGGTTATACACGTTCGATTGAAAAAAATATTAAAAAATCGATTCACGATTCTATAAGCTCGCTCTATGCATGATTTTTTCATTATTTTTGGACTCACGGATCCAAAGTTAGAGGGGGATACATTTTTTTTTATTCTGGAGCGAAAAAATTTACTCCAGAAAAAACTTTCTTGGCCCTTATTCTTTTTAAGAGAGATCATATTTGGTCTTTGTGAGTATTATTATGACCCCCTCCATTTAATATTTCGTACAACTCCTACCCTATAAGTAATTTTACTAAATTAATTTTTACCTTAACTGTACAGCGTTCTACAGTTAAGGTAAAAAAGATGGATACGCTCAAAGTGCAAAAATATGTTTAGACAACCTGATTGCAATACATTTCTGTGTACATACATATAGTTGGCACTTTATAAACGCATCTATATATTTTACTTTGACTGTACTGTTACACGTTTATTTAGGATGCCGAATTCACGCTGCCGTTCTCATATCCTTATACGTCTTAGCACAATCATCGGATCTAGAACAGAACTGCAAGGCCGCGAGACAATGCCCAGTGCCCCCATTTTGGCTCTAACGAACCGTGAAAACTAAACGATGTTTATGGCCAATTAGTTGTGTCATTCTTTATGGGGTATTGGGACAAATAATTGTATTAATTTGTTAAGCGTCTTAATAGCGTTATAAACAGAGATCGTATGATTTCCAGCATTTTTGGTGCAATGTAGTTCAATTAAGGGATATGGTGAAAGTTATTTATAAGGAGATAGTAAGTTAAGCTTTGTTATTGTCTTATAACGCGTTATTACTCGTTTCAACTTAAACTGACCCTTGGATTCCTTTAACTAAACTTCAAGGGTTTTTGGTGAAATGTAGTTGAGTTAAAGGAATCCAGGGGTCAATTTTTAGTTGTAACGTGTTACACGTTGTAACAGAAAGATGAACCTTAACTCACTATCTCCTTATAAATAACTTACACCATTACGCTTAGCACATGATTGGTATGTCAGTATGTTGCCGCAAGAAAGATTTTCCATGTTTTACTAACTATATGAATAAAAGAGGGATGGATAGTCTATCTCGCGGCGACATATTGACGCACTGATCCTGTGCTAAGCCTACATATCCCTTAATTGAACTACATTGCACCAAAAATGCTGGAGATCGTACGATCTCTGGTTAAACATGTGTACAGAATTAAAGAAAGTGATCCAACTCAGTACAGTCACCATCAGATGCATTGGTGTGGACACGGTGCTCAAAAATATCTGAACATCTTCAAGGCAAGAGTGAATAGGTATTTTATAGGTAAGCGTGCTCCACCGTAGACTGCATCATCAGTTACCAGCAGGTATGATTGTGATCAAACGTATATTATTCCTATTTTAAATACAAAAATAAAAAAAAGATGCAGCGGTTTTTCCCTTTCCTCACAGGCACATTGTCTTCATGTACGAGTACATGTAAATAATAAAAAAAAGAACATCTAGATTGACTCTATGCAGTTTTTCTGGGCAAACATCTGCATAGATCTCATATAAGGCATGCTCGCTAGACTAGTGTGGGACGGAAGGTCGACCAGTGTTGACCACTGGGTTAACAATGTTTACGGTAAATGATCTTGGGTTGTTATCACGAATTGGTTGATTTGATGCTATTCGACGTGAATTCGACCGTGTGACTGTTTTTTGTCACCATGGATACTGGCAGACGATCCAGACTTTGTTAAATAGTGTTGTATTATGATAAAAACATTATTTTACTTACAGATACCAATGACTGTAATCACCTACTCTTTGTTCTTTTTATGTATATAAGGTAATAAAATAAATCAAGACACACAATTGTTTTAATACGAAGTGAAATTATTAGGAATATTAGCGCAAAAAGTGCTATTTTCTAGAGTACATACAGGGTGTTTGGTTAGCGGTGAAATTGATTGCAGTTTAAGCCCTTAAAAGCTCCGACACCGCTAACCAAACACCCTGTATACTTAGATGGGCAAAAGACAGATGAACATTATGATTGTTACACAAATAAATAGGTAACCACATTGTTTATGTTATATCGGTAAGTTCGTATAAAAATACAACGCCGCGAGACATAATTTTATTATAAACGTTACCTATCCGTATTCTATGACTGTGAATGTATTTATATTTGTGTATTTTGTTAAGGTGCATTCAGACCAAAAGAGCATTCGCTGTTCTATCCCCCGCTCTACGAAATCAACCAATCACGTTTTGTGTAACGATCGAATTTCGTAGAGTGGGAGGTTAGAATAGCGAATATTTGCTTGGTCTGAATGCATCTTTATCATAAAGTGAAATTTATATTTATCTAGTTTTTTTTTTAATTTTAATGTTTTTGTATTCAAGTAATGAATAATCTTTATCTGGAATTTAAAAATCAAAAACTTATTTGTTTGGGTATATAATTTGAGTGGCTATTTAACTGCAACAAAAAAATAAATTCTGCTTAAGATAGAGCTTATAACCAGTGATCGGTTTTTTGGATTCACCCGGCGGGTCTCCTATAGTAACTTAAAAAATAAACTTTAATTTTATTGCCATGTTTCTGTTTCATAAAATATGTTCTTGTAGGTATAATACAATAGTGTTAATTAAAATTTTATAGTCACACCCGTCATTTTTTTAAACGCGTAATCCCACTAGGGGGAGTCCAAAAAACCGATTACTGCTTATAACAGGGTGTCCACTATAGGGCATTAGCATTCGAGCATCGGGACATTTGGGACGTTTACTTGACGTACTGCTGTTCTACACAACCACGATCGAATCGTTCTCAGCGAAGACTGAATCACTATGCAAACTTAAACTTGGCCTAGATTGCATGCAAAATAGTTCGAAGAATGTATAAATGTTATTTTGGTACATTGTGAATGAAATAATGGCTGTTATGAAATGAGTCATATTCATAATAAGCATAGGTATTTTGGGTTATTTTAAAATTCATTTTCAATTGAAGGTTTCAACTTTTCTGTTCATTATGAGATTATGACCGCATGAAATGTAAATATCTTTTGAAATAACGTAGCTACTAAATATTTAAATAATTTGTCTGTCTTAAAGTTTCAAATTAATATTCATTCAAAAAAATTGAATATTATGACGGGAAAAGTTATATAAATAATGTTATGAAGAAGTTACATACTACAAAATACACTACGCATAAGCTGAGAATGAGCATAGGTATGCTGAGATTTTGATCCTACTCTTATTAATATTCAAAAATCTTGAATACAATAAACATAGTCATCACTATGACCATTTTGAAAAGATCAAGCCAAGCGGTCAGTTTATTACAAAAAGTATCAAGTATAACAATACAAATAACAATTTCATAATCAGATCTAGTTCACGACCTGAACTTTAGTTGCAGCGACGTGTCATTTACTTCTGTCTTATCTTTGTCAAGGTTATTTGGAAATAGCTCAAGATATGTATTAATAACGTACCTAGATCTACATTCACAGTGAGCAGTCAAAATATTAGTATGTTTTTAAAGGTAAGTATGTTCATTGTTATTATTTTTCAATGGAACTATAAAATTTAAAAGACCTTCGAGAGTTCACAGTGACCCAGCCTATGAAATTGGCGATCTTAGATTCGAACACTTACATTATTGTTATTCTTATTAATAAGTATTATTTATTTATCGATTTGGGTATCAGTTATAAATGTAAATAGCTTAATTTCACTACACATTATATCCACTAGACCGATTTTACTGAATTTTCTGTGGGATCCTAATCCCAAATATCTGTGAGTCTGTTTCTTAAACCAATCGTATGATAGTGTTAACTTATTGCCAAAGCATTATCCCTCGCATACAAGTGACTGTAAATAATAATAGAACTGTAGCGTCCATTAAAACATACATGCTTAAAAAGACCGCTAAAGGTAAGAAAGTCATAATCATAACCAACAAAAATATTTTACTTACTTAGTTCCTTCAGCTCCATAGTTATATTGGACTGCAAAAACTCCAGGCGTATCGAAAAACACATTCTTCCTGAACCGTATATGGATCCGATACCGAGTTTGGAACACTTTATACTCCCTCAAAGCCTCACTGAGGTAAATGTACAACT
Source organism: Thaumatotibia leucotreta (assembly GCA_025490895.1). NCBI lineage: Eukaryota > Metazoa > Arthropoda > Insecta > Lepidoptera > Tortricidae > Thaumatotibia > Thaumatotibia leucotreta. The sequence continues at coordinate 38,725 of JALPQI010009394.1, forward strand.
TCGCTCTCTCGGTATCGTGATTAAAAGGCGTGTTTCTACTTATTATATCAAATCCATCGCGATAAACATGCACTGACTCTATCGCTAAATCTTTAGCATCTAATTCAATAATCCTGACATGTGGAGCATTAGCTATAACAGTTATAACTAAGTCACAATCATAATAAAAAATCTGACTCGTATATATCTTCGGAATTATTGTTAGCTCATACTGCACTGGATAAACTGTAAAGTTCAAACATTCTTCGTCTACGTTTAATTTGACGATTTTCGATAATCCATTGGCCGAAGCGACGAGAAAAAGAGAGAAAATTAAACGAATCATTTTTGATAATGGAACATCTGACTGAATTCGCGCCAAAATTGTTTGGATACGTCCGTTCGCGACGCGGCGTCGATTGCTTTTTGCGAAGAGCTGAGCGCTCGAATCGAAACTTGGCGCCGGGATTATAAAACCAGTATAATTTGACCTTTCTCTCCTCTCTAGCCAAACCTGCTTAGACTCTCAGAGGGGAATCTAGTTAATCCCACGCAGCTCAATCTAATTTAGTCATAAATTGTTCTATAT